>FIZT01028996.1:0-23890 GCA_900065295.1 Paracoccus marginatus | reverse complement strand
AGTATGTTGTTTAGGGCGACACTCTGAACAATATTAAGCAAAAAAACCTTTGCTGGAAATTATTTGCGGATCCACTTTGTATATCTACTAGACTAAAAGTAAAAATATTTTTCAAACTTACGAAAATAACTTTTATTACGAGCCCACTTTTCCTCGGTACCCGGAATATTGAACATTTGTAAGAAATCCTCGATCAAGTCCAGCGTAAATAAAGATTGACTAAAGAGTAATAAACGATCACCCAGCGGTATAATTTCTTCCAACATGCAGAAAAGTATCAATGTCTTTGCAGAAGCTTCAATTTTACCGGGTTGGTAATCTTTGAAAAATTCGTTCGTCTGAAAAACGATTAATGAAGAACGTGAACCCCAGTGACAAAATATTATTACACGAATTTCAGCCTAAAACCATACTCACCCAGTCGTACGGAATGCCAGGCTCCTCTTTAATGCTTTTAGGGGCTGGTAAGTCGGGAGCAGGCATTTTTGTGTCGACGTTTTCTACTTCAGAAGGCGAGTTGACGTCTTTTGGTTCGGCTTTGACAGCAACTTTCGGAGAATTCGCCAATGTGCTGGATTTAACCGATACAGTGCTCGGTGGTAAATTCACGTTTGAAGAAGACAAACGAGAATCGGCCGGAGTTTCATTATTTTGAAACTGCTTGGCGGCCGTTTCGGTTCTAGCAGCCAAAGACGTGTTTCTTCTCTGAGGTTGTTTCTTTTCCGCAACTTTGGGAGGAACGGAAGTCGGTGGGTTCATCTTGGATAGTGGTTTATTAGCAACCTTACGCACGTTTTCCGGTTTACCCGCAGTTGGCCCCGGGAAAACACATTTGTTCGATTTTTCTTCGATAATTTTTTGATGCTCATTTTGAGAGCTCGTGAACTGGCTGTGCAACTCGTTCTTAGGACCATTCTCCTGAACATTCGATGCGATCGACTGGCTGTACGGGGCTCGGTTTTCGGCCGAATTATATTGCATTTGAAGGGATTTATCTTCGACCGGCTCCGATTTGGTATTAGAGCCGATATTATGACGATCGTACTGAGGCGGCGATTCTTTCGGTTGTGTGATTCGAGGATTTTGGTTGTAAGCGAACGGCTGCGGTTTTTCGGCGATCGGCTGTTGCATGTTGTATTTTGGGTTCAAGGCAGCGGACACGTCGAAATTTTCCCAGTTGGTTTGGTTAGCTTGGCTGGGATTGGCGACGTTGATGTTGGTCTGATTATCGGCAAAAGCGAATTGTTCCATGGGCGGAAAGTTGCTCGGTTCCGGGTTCATTTGAGCATCACTGACGAAGTTTTGATTAGTACTGAAAACGTTGATGGATGGTAGACGACTTTGCGCGTTTTGAAAACCTGCTAAATTTTGTTGCGCATTCAATGTACCTCTAACGCCGGCGCTGCTACCTATGTTCAGTCTGCTTTGTTCCATAACTCGCTGTTCGTTCAGCTTAGACTGAGAATCGTTTTTCTTATCGATCACCTTCAAGGTTATCTGACCTCGACGAGCTAATCCCATCAAGCTTTGATTAACGTCTTTCTCTACAGGTAATGAAGACGCAGAATTGCTACTGTGAGTCGATTCAAAAGATGCGGGCGCATTTTTGCTGTTTAGTAGATCATCATTCGTTGCGTTCAAATTGTTACCTTGATTCAACATATGAACGTTTGAAAACTGCATCGTTGAATTTAAAAAACCACCATCGTTTAAAGACGCATTCATAGCGGACGTGGAACCCGTAAATGAATTATTTTTCATGACGATATCATTCGGCACAGAGTTCCGATTCATTCCCAAATTATCGTCTCCTTCTAACAAGCCCATAAAACTGGTATGACTAGATATGGGAAAGTTGGTGTTTAACTCGTTTAGATAATTGAATAAATCGTGATCGGCAGTCGTGCCACTGGGCGGATAATTCGGTTGAACTCCGGCGAACAAATTGTCGGTGTTCTGTAAATCGTTCATTAACGCTCTAGGAGCGCGTACTCCTCCTAACAAGCTAGGCGTTTCATTCGTCATGAAATTTGTATTCTGCGTAGGGTTCAAAATTTGATTCGTCTCGTCGTACATGTAATTTTGTTCTTGAAACATATTATTTTGATCGGCCACCGGATTCGGATTCCATAATTCGTCGCTTCTCAGCGAATCCAAGAAATTGGCGTTCATTTGATTTTGCGAAAACATATTCATATCCTCAGAACCGACTGGTAGCTGATTACCGAGTAACTGCGTCTGGTTACCCATATTCGGCGCCATATTCTGGAAGCTTTGCTGACCGTCGGACATTCCATGCTTTAGAACGGGCGCACCTCCCGGCAATCCTGGTTTGAATTTCATCAGCTCTTCGTTTCGCGCTGACACATCTTTAGCCATCGGACTATTTCGGAAATTCGCGTTGTTACGAGGCCTACCAACAGCGCCAGATCTCACACCTAACATAGCGTTATTTCTACCACGATTGGCCGGCATTCTCACTCCAGTTTTCGCCTGCTGGGAACCGAACGTCGGATTAAAATTCGCCTGGTTATTCGCCGGTAATCTGACATTCGACATGTGACCTTGAGCGCCACGAGCTTGCGTCGGGTTACAAGCGGATAATCCTGGTCGTCGATTTTTCGCCATGTTATCATTTGGGTCGTTATGCTGATCGCTCATATTATTCAACATAGACATACTATCCACACCAGCTTTATTCATTGGATTTTGATTACCAAAGTGTTGAGTCATATTCGAATTATACATAGCAACGTTATCTCTGAAGTTCAACTCGTTCCCCGATCCGACGTCCGAAAAAGCTTGGTTGTTTAAATCAGAACCACCATCCAACATTAAATCGCCGCTTCTAGACGCATTATCACCCATACCGAAAATTGTGCCTGGCTCTGGTTTAATTGGGAATTCATTCGGGTAATTCATTTGCGAATTCATATCGAAATTGTAATTCGAATTGTTGAAATTTCCCAGAGAGTTGTCCGTATTGCTGCCGTATTCGGACGTCGCTCCGTACTGTGAATTATTTGTGGCGGCGTTTGACTGAAAGAACTCTTCGGTTGACTGACTTGATGTGTTAGAATTGAAATAATTTCCACTCTCATTATTCCCAGGCCAGTAATTACTTTGACTCAATCCAGAATTATAAAAATTCGGCTCGTTAAAATTTTGCTGATAATTTGTACCGCTGTATTCTTGACTAGTTGATATGTTTTGTGATCCGTATTCTTGTCCATATTGATTATTGTAATTCTGATTTACGTTATTCGTCTGATTAAACTCGCGGAAATCTTCGTTAGGTTGGTTGAAATTGGGAAATTGATTATTAAACGAATCGAAAGTCATCGGAGCGTTCGTACTGTTCGGTCGTTCAGGCGATGTTGATTTCGTAGTATTAGCTGTGTTCGGTGGAACCGCGGCTATCAACGGTGTTTTCGTATTCGTTGGTGATGAACTAACGCGTGGATTCTGAAAATGAACAATACATCGGACGTACAGTTATCGTGTTATCAATTTGAGAGAAAAATTTTCAACCAAGGAAATTACTTTTCGCGGTAACTTTGGCTCTTTGCCGGTTTTCCCACCCCTGTTTCGACTTCTTTTATTAACAGCTTGATGCGGAGGTGTAGATGGAGTCATGGGTGTGCTAGGACCCGAAGCAGGAGTTCCAATACTAGCTGCTGCTTCTTCAATGTCCAAGTCAAGTTCTTCGTCACCGGCACGTTTTTTCAAGAAATTATACAGGATATCCGGATGGTTCCAAATCTATAAATTCATTCATTTATTAAAATAAATTAAATTAAAAATATGGGTTGATATTTAAAAATAAATCTGAAATATTTTATTTCTTGATAAAAAATTTTTCCAACCTTGCAGCAAACAGCAAACGCTTTCAATGGATTAGGAACTGCTTTAGTACGGACAACCTCATTCATGAACGTATTATAAAGCGCTTTTTGCAATGGTGTTAGTCGTAACAACAGCACATATTCGTATTTAGTCGGTAATGTTTGTTGTAAAACGGAATGACTTCGTCTAGAAAGGACACAAATTGAGAACATAATCGTTTTAAAAACAAAAACCTCATTATAAAATAGATGCTAACAATAAATCGAGCAAACTATTTATATTTTACCTCTGGACAAATCCCTCTAGCAAAGAATGCAATACATGAGCACGATATCGCATTAGTTTTATATCTTGAGGGGTACTATCGATGCACTGGCCATTTTGAATTGGTCTTTCGAACATGTTAGAAAATTCGGTTTTTGTGCCTAAGTAATTTGGCCTAACAAAGTCGACCATGCACCTGGAGAAAAAAGTATACATTTCAATACAATTTCGCAAATTCAAAAAAAATCATCGTTTCCAAATCGTACCAATATTCCATCAAATTGTTTTGTAACGGATATCCGGTCAGAACGACTCGTCTTTTGCTCCTAATTTGTTTTAACGCTTGCGATATAGAAGCGTGACTATTTTTAATACGATGCCCTTCATCGCAAATTACCAAATCTGGTCCTGGATTCACTAGCGCATTGTAAATACCTAGAACGTGATTAAAAAGTCGTTAAAATCGAAAAAAATCTCGCGATGAATTTCTTCGTTAATTGGAAAAATTGATAAATTTCAGTATTTTCGAGACAATAATCTCTTCTCAACTTACATTCCAATAAATTTTTACATTTTTCATCCTCCAAATCTTCCTCAGCCTCTGTTTTTCGTTTCGATCTATTTCTAGATTTCGGTGGTTTTTTCAAACTTAGCTGTCTGTACAATTCGTACCCAATAAGTAGGACACCGCCTTCATCGCTCCAATTTTGTATCACCTAAAAAAATACATTCGGGTTAAAATCCATTCTATGAACTTATGTATTTTGTCGGAAATCTTTCAATTCGTTAATAATTACTTTGGCTCTGGCGCTCAATGTTTTCTGGCTATCGTTTAGTACGAAAATTGGAAAATGCCGAGGTAGAACTTCGCCTTGTTCTTTAAAAGGAGTATTCTCAGGATCGGTTGGTAACCACATATTGAATTCAGCGACCCAGTTTTGAAGTGTGTTTATTGGCATAATACACAGAACCGATTTCGCTTCGGTATATCGTAAAAATACATCACAAAATGAAACCACCTGCAATTCAAATGAAAGTAAGAAAATTGTCGAAACCGTTTGATAATCCATCACGTTGCTCAAATTACCTGAAGAGTTTTCCCGAGACCCATGGAATGAGCCAATATGCACCCGAAGCCCTCGGACGTTTCAAACCTACTCAATGATTCGACAATATTATCAAAAAGAAATCGTACTCCTCCAATCTAAAATGAAAATAGAAATGTTAGTATAATGGAAAAAAATTCATTAAAAATTAATGTTTTTAATTTACTTGATGAGGCTTAATAATGCGGGCAATTTGAGGTGCTAAAAATACGTCTTTTTCTGACTCTGGATGCCCAACATTTATCAGCACACGACCTTGTTCGTCAGGCACATTGTACAAATCATTAGTATGCATGCCACTGTTGGTGGGATCCTCATCAGGTTCACTTTCTTCTTCTTCTTCAGAAATAACAATACAATCGTCTTCTTCACCTGAACTACTACTTATCATAACAACATCTGAAAAATATTACGATAAAAAAATTAAAACTTCACTCTCTTTTACATATTCTAGAAGATAAATATCGCCCATCTACCTTTTGGTTTTTCTTCTTCTTGTTCATTGTCTACTTCGATAGGTTTAGATTCTTGTTTAATAGGAGCTATTGATACAGAAGGAGTCATCATTTGAGGCTTATCCAAGTTTTTCGATAAATTTACAAGTTTTTCTTTAGCTATTTCTTCTTCTTCCTCTTCAGCTGTGCTGTTCTGTTTCTTCAGTAAATCAAGCACCTGTAGCCGCAAAAATACAAAATTTTAAACTCCCATTACCACGTTTTATACAAGCTGTTTTGAAATCTAGTTTAGAAGTGGATGATATCTTTGTTTAGCTTCTCTTCAAATATTTCAGTTTTTTACACTTTTTCTTGAGCTAAATTTCACTTACTTTTTTGTTGACAATTTGTGGAGGGCCTGACCCAGTAGATAATTTAACAACGACAGTATTAGGTTTATTTTCTTCTAAAGTTTCGTCCTCCTCCTCTTCTTCTTCTTCTTCTTTTTTGATGATAGAAGTAGCTCCTTTTTGAAGTAGTGAAAGGACACGAGCTTGCATTCTACTATTTTGTCTATTTTGCGCCAATTGTCGTTGTGCCTAACAATGCAAAATCACAGATATCATTAGTTCCGCTTTGCTTTTTCCCTCCAAAAATGAATAAAATTTATGCAACATTGAATTATTACTTCTCTAATAATCCTTTGTTGTTCTTGAACACGTCGTCGCCTTTCCATTTCTTGCCTTTGAGCTGCAAGAGTAGCTTCTTCGAGTTTAGTTTCGTCCATGACTTCTCTGATGTTTTTTCTTAATACGCCTTTCTTCAACTCTGCCGATTGTTTATCACCATTTTCGGAATCTGCAGTTTCATCCTCTGCGTAAAATACAAGACGAATATGTGATGAAATTAATAGTGTCTTGGTCGAAGCTTATAAGCGTAAAAGTGAACATTCTTTATACAAGACGAATAAACGGTGCGTTACGTTACAAAAAAAAAATCAAAAAATGTCAATACTTACGCGAAGTTTTTTGTTTTTTTGAACCGTTCGAATCTTCATCAGAACCACATTCAGACTTCGGTTTTCTTTTCTTTTTCTTTTTTGGAACACAGTTTTGACTATCACTTCCATCTTTATCGAATTCATCATCAGCATCTTCCGACTCGGTGCTATCTTGCTCTTTATCGGAGAGCTGCTCTTCTTTGCATACAACATTTTCTGGTGAATTTTCAGGCAGTTCTTCCCTAGGAACAGGTGGTATATCGCCAACAACTTCTTCATTGGCACAATTATCCTGTTTTTTCGTCTCGTCACCTTGAACATTAGCCATTTCTGATGGTTCTTCCTGATTTTCCGAAACTCCAGCTGTTTCTTTGACATCGCTAAGTGTAGCATCTAACTTTTCAGTATCAGCTTTCGTTTTTGCGCAGGAAGAGTCACAATCCATTTTATTATCACAATCGCCATCGGCATCACATAAATCTTCTTTTTTATTTTTAGGTTCAAAATCCAACGTTGAGGATTCATCGTTCGCGGCTTTTTCAATTTCGTTATCACAATCATTATGATTCAACGAACCACAATCGTCAATGTTTTCTTCGCGTTCCTCGGTATTCTCGATTTCCGAACTAGCTTCTTCATTTTTTGAATTGATATCATCGACGGCATCGCTGACAGGATTCTCTTTCTTTCTCAATTCTACACCTGAGCCCAACGAAACTACTTTAAGATTGGGATCAGTTTGAATTTGATCTAATTCATTTGAGTGGATTTGTTTCAACTCTGAGGTTTTGACTACGTTATCCGATATATTAGGTGTTATAGCAGAGGTGGACGAGTTGGATTTAACGGTAATGTTGATGCTTGAAGATAACTTCGAAAGTTGTAGTATTTGGGAAGCAATATTATTTGAGATCACCTCATTTCCACAGTCTTTATCAACTTTAGGTTTTGAATCTTCGGGTTTTGATGGAACTCGCTGAATAGTGACATCTCCCAGTTTCGCTACGCTGAACGGATCCATTACAGCATTTCATTCTAGCATGGCCATACTTTCTACAAGAAAAATAAAGGTATTCTATACTGCACCTCTTATAACACGTTGTGGCTTCAAACTTGAATAAAACGTTTGAAAATGATTGCTCAAATTTCGTACATTAGCATTAGTTTGTAATTTGAAGTCCTTAAAAGTTTGTCCAAGACTTCATAAGAATTCTTAAACAAAATTCAATTTCAATGTCCATTTTCAATTTTTCCATGCTACTCAAGCGATAAGAATCAACTTTTCCCGAAAACTTTACGCGAAATTATTTCGCAATCATTAAAAACGTCGTGAAGAAATAAGAGTTCTAAACAATGAAAACAACTTACTGTTAAAGTATCTTTGCCGAATTACTATCATGATTATGAAACTGCCAAATTTAAATTGTAACTCGAAAGCATATACGATATCTTTAAGAAACTTCCGATGAATTTAGAGTTGTGAAATCTCAACATTTCACACTAGGCATTCATTTTTCTCTCAGTAAATCATCGAAAATTCTATATTTTCACTTTGATTTTCACTATCAACACATCAAAACACCTAATGGTTTCCTCTACTTTTTCTTTTATAATTTATCCACAGTGTTGCCGGTACTGGATAAATAAAAAATGTTATATGAAAAAGTGAGAAAAAACGTGAAAAATAAAAAAAAATTTTAATTCTTGCGTTGAAATTTTTTGAATTTTTTTGAAAACGTTGAAAAGTCAAAAAAGAGGAAGCGCCATGCAGACTTGGATGCTGGGAAAAGTTACAAAAGTAGGAAAAGCAAAGAGAACCCTGAACTGAAAAGTTAAAGTTTTAGTTTTTGATCATTCAAAGCTTAAAATAATGATATTGTCAATTCAAAATAATAATACTTAATTAATAACTTACATTTTGTTGAAGTCCCCTACTTTGGAAAAAAATCTTCAGCCTACTATGAGCCTAGCCTACTACATAAAATTTTTAATTTTCATCCAAATTTTTTTTTTTCAACTCCAGTCATAAGCCATAACTAAACTAAAACTGAAGTGATTCATAAACCATCACACACAAATTCATTTTCTTATCTTCGACCACGTTACCCTTTCCCTTTCATGTCCACCTTTAAATGTTATTCCTCATCGTTATCTTCGTAAGCCTGTACAGTGTACAGCTCAACTTTGAAATTGAATCAGCTGGGTTTTTCCTTTTCCGTAATGAATAAGAACCAAACAGATTTCGTGAACTACAGAATTGTTTTTTTTTTTTTGTAGATTTGTCACTTTAAAATTGAACAAAAAAATGCTGTGATTACGTAAATTAATATTTTCTTCATTTACACGGAATGAAAACCGTTACACAAAATCAAATAAATACATAAGTATAACAATGCTGATCAACATGACATCATTTTGAAAAACGAAACACTAATAAAAATGAGAGCAAAATGAAAAATTGTACACAATACTTTACAGACGGGAAAACAAAAATCGAATACAAAAGATTTACATTAACGTTGCGGTATTTTCGTTGGTTTTATAAAATTTAGTTAAGTAATGTTTGTCAAATCGCTCGACTCGGACTACTCTTACAAAACCGCATTCGTATCCAATGGCTAACCAATTGAAGCTATTGTAGTTTTGATTCCAACAAACCTAAAACAAAAAGATTAGTGTTAACAGTGGAAAAAGCTTGGAAATTTAAGAAGTACAGAATAGGCATATTTACTTTATTTACAGACGTAGGATTACATTTGTCGGCATCAAAACTCAGAGCATCGGTGTTCATATTACTCTTTGCTCTCTATATCAACGAAAAACAAAAAAAAAGGTAGCAAATACGATTTACAGTTAAGGGTAATCGGCATATGAAAAATGCAACAAACTTACATCCAAGAATCGAACGCCTTTGTTCTTGATCATTGCTGTGCAATCGAATACATCATTTACAGACGGAATTGTGGCGATAAATTCATCAGTGCTGAAATCCTCTTTTTCTCTATCATTCAAATCAACCAGTTCCGTGGAAGTAATTATCTAAATGAAAAATTATCATTATTATCATTAGTTCGCGGATTACTTCTGAAACTCAAAATCCAACAACAAACCTTATCAAATTCAGGTGATTTATAAGTCAACATAGATAAATGTTTAGCAGCGTATGCTGAAACATAACCGCCGTTACTTGAAACAGCGAGCGTATCGTTCCACAACGAATAGGACAATGACTGAAATATATCGTTACGCGTGATTAAATAAATTCAAAATTTCACAGATGCGAAGAAAAAAAATCTTACCCAAAAGGCGTCTTTAACATTCACCAAAGTTTTCTTCTTTTCAAATGGATCTCGAGGGTGAGCAATAAATGCGCCAGATTCGCCTACCCTGTAAAATGATGTAAGGAAACAGCATTAACAAAATATCTTTTCGTTTTTTTTTTCATAAATGATTCTGGGCTCACAAATTTCCAAAATCATGAGCATTGGCTGTTACAATCCAATGCTGCATCCAAATTGCACTCATCGCTGGAGTAGGTCTTTCGTATTCGTTTATTGGCCCGGATAAATCAGTCAAATCCCAAAGTCTTGTAACTCTATCGGTGGAACTGGTAATTAAGAACCTACTATTGTTCAACCAATGTAGATCCAAAGCTATGAACAAAATTTTCAATTAAAAATAAGAGGTTGATTTACGATTACGAAAATTGTTGCATAATGAAATACTAACCAGTTATGGATGAGTTATGCGCCTCGAATGTACGATAGGGATATACGACATTGCCTTTTTTGAGTAGTAGGGACGCTGTATTGATATTCCAGAACGAGATAGAACCATCCGAAAAACCACCGATCAACGAACTGAAATTCAAACATTTTTTTCATAGTAATTTTCAACTTAATAAAAGTACGCATTATTTATAATCGTAGCTCACTTATGAGGAGAAATTTGATCCCATACTATTCTTGTGCACTGAACATTTTCATTGCGAATCTTCAAGATCAAATCTGGTTTAGGATTTGTCACACATTCCCTAGACAAAAAAATAATATACGTCAACATTTTCATCAACTATAATACTTTCTCACATTGAGCGAAGAATTTTTCTTACCCGGGTTCTTTATCACTAATTTCCAACTTCGGTACATTATATACAATGACACAGCCTGAAGAGGTTGCCGCGGCCAAGATACCTAGCCGGCTAGTAGTCGATAAATTATTAAAGCCACCAGACGGACACCATTCCAGAGACCATATAGCTCCGTAAGGATGAGCAATTGACCATCCTAGAATTGGTTTTTGTATATCGTTGCTATTGGAAAAACAAACATTTACGTGAGATTTTTATTTTTTTAAATAGATCCTAATGATAGATGAATTGAATTTGTGCATACCTAATGTTATCAATTGAACTGAATTTCCAGAACTGTATTAAAGACGGGAACGATACACTGTCCTGCATTCCTACAAGATGATTCATGTGCTGTAAGGTAGAAACTGCAAGATATTGTTCGGTGACATGAGCCGGAATGGGCGCCCAAGCCATCGCCCAAACAGGACCGCCGACAAAACAAAGAGGCACTCCTACAAATATACCACCAAAGTATAATAAATACTTTCATAGTTAAAGTATGTCAATTATTTTCTAAAACCACAACACACCTTTTATCACATCTGCTTGGAATAAATTAAACTGCGAAGAGGACCCGGTATCGAAATAAGTCTTCATTGATTTTTTTTGCACCGGAATGTATTTTTCTGTTTCTGACGTCGGCAATACTTCCCATTCTTTCGCGTTGACTTTCATATGAACGTGTAGAGGTGTCGATGAAAACACTTTCAGACGTCTACTCGTAATTTAAAAAGCTAAACTTGTGAAATTTGTTACCGAATAAAAATTTAAAAATCAATCGTATGCACTTACAAATCAACTGTCCACCTCAGAGGATCTGTACGGCCGGTACAATATTGTTGAAATGCATTTCGAAGGCCTAGTTTGTCTGTAACGCTGGTAGTGGTCAACACACGTTCAACTTTTTCTGGAAAACAAAAAATACGTCACGAATAAAAATTTTCAACTCCGATCAAACAACAGTTATGACTCATCGTCAAAATTTACTTCTTCTAGGAAGGGATTTTCTGAGCGGAGCTTTCTCCAATTCCATGTCAGAATCTGCGTATTCTTCATCATCAGATTTTTCATCCACAACTTCGAAATCTCGATCTCTTCTCTTCACGTCTTCATCGGAAAAATCATTCAAATCTTGTGCGTCGCCATACTTATAATTGACAGTTTTCACGCGAGTTGAAACTCTTCTGCCTGTTTCAACAGGTTTTTCTTTATCCACATTCGCATCACTCGAACAGTTTTTCTTAGAATGGTAAATAATTTCATTTTCGTATCTAGTTTTGTATGAGCAAGAAGAACAGCTAAACTCCTGTAATTTAAAATATAGCAAAATTATACAGCCCAGAGAAATATGCGTTAATAATAAGCATTATTTTTGCTACTTGAATTGACTATACATAACACACTTACGCAGAATCGCGAAAGACAGTCCAATACATGAGATTTCAGTTCTTCTTTACTAATCGTCATATGCCTACAACTTAAGCCCATACACATGTACAAATCACACGGAGTTTTTAATTCATTCCAAAACTCGTCATCTTCTATGATATCTTTCTTCTGTAGTTCGCTTCTCGTAAAACCAATTCGTAAACGTTTTATAGCCGGCGTTCCAGTTTCATCGGAATCCCTGACGCAGAAGAATTTTTAGTCGATATTTGTACATCAAAGAAGGCGTAAAATACAAAACGTCTCTTACTCTTGTGCATCTTGCGAAGTGTCAAAGAAATCATTTTCGGTTGAAAAGCACATGCCACCTTTAGAAGTCTTGTAAGTACCGTGAAATTTAATATAATGGTATCTGACGCTAGATGGCCTCAAAGCTCGTCCACAAAGCTTACAGGTTTCAAACAAACTATCCTTATCCTAAAATTGAAAAAAAAAAAACACTTATTTACAATTTATCATATTGCATCATAATAAAAAATCAGCTTAGTTACCTCTTTTTGGCAAAATCTCACATGACTAACGTAACCCACTACACTTTTACGAACATCATTGCATTTCTCACAAGCTAATCTGATGGCTTTTTTCTTCAAAGCTTCGGGGGTAATTGAAGATTGTAAAACTCTCACTACTTCGCTATCGTCTTGCAAATTCTAACAGCGAAAAAAAAATTAGAAATCGTTCGACAACTATTTAATGAAAAATACGATTAGCTTACTATTTCTGGGTCCCCTTCTATCCAGCAAATGTAATAATGTGATATTTGATGGTAGTTTTTATAGTGTCGAAATGTCATCTTTTTCTTACAGCGACCGCAGTTTATCTGAAAAAAAATCGTGTTTTTGAATACGAATAAAAAAAACATTAAATTTCTGTTTGATTCGAGTGAAAATACATACTATCATATCGTCGGTATATTTTTCGTCATAAATAAACATCTTGACTTTTTTGAATGATTTGCCATATTTACTGCGGTTATTCACATCTTCCAAATATAAACTCTCATCTATAGAACGCGTTTCGTCCGGGACTTCAACAGGAGGTGGCCGAGGTGTTTTTTTTGGCTGCAAAATAATACGTAATTCGAATTACAAAATATTATTAAAACGCAATAAAACGATGATTTCATTTCCAAGTACAGTAAAGCTCACCTTTGCGACACGTGCAACTTTCTTCGGTACGGCATTTTCTTCTGTTTTTGAAGTAGAAGCACCTTTTTCAGAATCTTTGTTAGTGTCACTATCAAGTCGAGGGCGTTTTTTCTTTGGATGATAACTTTCCTATGATTGAAATTGAATTTCACGCAACTTCGATACGAATAATTATGCCAAGTTTTTGAAAAAAAAAATTATCTCACGTATACAAAAGGCGAATCTTCCCGACTTTTACGAGAATTTTTCGATTCATTCGAATTCAACTCCTTTTCCGGGCTTGTAGACGCATCATCAGGTTTTTTAACATTGGTATCACTACTAATCGTTGCGGATTTGGGAGGTCGTCCGAGTCTTTTTTTCTTCGTCACACCCGCCTGAAAAAAATTTAAACCCGTTATAACAAGTTCCACCACTTCAACTTCTCATTTCAGTCGCATAACATTACTTTAAGAGTTGGTTTGCTGGGTGCCGGTACTTCTGGACCAATTGATTCATCGATGGAAATGTCGTGAATAGGTCTTCCAACGTATAAGCCAATTGTTTGTCTTTTCTCTTGATTTTTTATCGAATGATTAGCAAGCAACGATGAGAACTGAAATAAATTTTTCAAGCATAGAAATAATAATGACGATAATTCGAAAAAATGTTTTCATCTTCAACTAAAGAATACCTTGGAGTTGCTGTGTTCGCCTGATTTTGAAGTTACTTTTGGTTTTTTCTAGTTAGAAAATATACAAAATGTGAGTTTGAGAAAAGTAAAGACAAAAAGAAACCAAAACAAATAATACAAATAAGTTACAGCAATTACCTTCGCAAACGTTGAAGGAGGATTTGAATCTGTTTTCAAATCATGTTGAACTTTGGCTTTATTTTTCAAAAAAACGCTCTTACGGTCAGATAACTTGACGTCTAAAAGTTTATCAACTTTTTTTGCACCATCTACTGGTAATGATTTACTCAATTTTGGTTTTGAAGGCTAAAAAAATTAAAATTTTCAATTTAGAAAAAAATACACACATGTAATTATGATTACATGGACTACACGTGCTAGTAAAGAAAACAGTACCAAATTAGAAACAGAAGTTGTTTGAGAAGTTGGATTAGATTTACGTCCTTTTTGCACTTTAGGAGGTCTTCCTCGTTTTTTCTGAGTAGAGACACCCTGTAAAAAGAATAATGTAAGTATAGGTAGGCAGGAATTCTGAACTATACTAAAGAAACTCCAAATGAAAATACTCACTGGTGTTACAGATATATCTTTCGCAAGACTAGTCGAATTTTTTTCTGATTCTTTTTCCTTTTCAAACTTATTAGCATCGTTGAAAGACAAATCGTTATCGATTTCGTTAGCATCATCCGCCAACTCAGTTTCTAAATCATTTTTCTAAAACAGAAATACAGGAATAGACTAATTTTGAATCTATACGCAGGGAGTGCAGAGATGAAGTACATACCAATGCAAAAGTTGACGTCGGTTCCACATCGTCTACACGCGCTTCATTGGATTCAACAGGTTTCACTGTTTGCATCTTCTTCCTTTTTATAATATGAACCGGGTCGGTCTATGGTAAAAATTATTTCAATTAATTTTCGACAAAAAACAAACTTTCATTACATAAGACGAGTAATCACTTTTTCAGAAGCTGGCGCAGTCGGTTTCTGGGCCACTATTTCTTTTGCCGGAATGGAATCGCTCAAAGATAGAAGTGCATTCGCAACATCACTAAAAATACTTTCTTCTGAAGGTTTATCCTACGGAAATTATTTTTCAATGAGACATTATGAAATATAGAAAATTTTTAATCAAGAATATTTTACCACTACTGAAGCTGGTGAAGGCGATTTAGACCGTTTATCGATTGTTTTTGATTCTATTTCCTCTTTCGGAGGTCTTCCTCGCTTCTTTCCCTTCGCAGTTTTCTGAAAGTAATTAAAAATTGTTAGAACGATAAATGAAAAATTAGGAGTGAAAATTAGTTAAATTATGTACCAATTCGGACGTTTTCTTGGTAGTAGCTGATGGTTTGACATCAGTCTCGTCTTTTAAAATTTCATCTTGAGACGCAGACTCCAATACCTGAAATTAATTTTAAAATTGCACCTCAAAATAGAAAATATTTAATTTTATTCTTATAGGTGAAAGTGATAATTACCGTAGAATCGGGAGAATTTCCGAAGTCAGGAATCGTGGTAATATTGGCAATATCGTGTTTCATTGCTGTTTCCGAGGCGTTTAAATAGGAGCTTTCTACCATGCTTTTGACAGCCTTTGTTGATTTGTTGATACTACTCGTAGAAATGTCCTAGACAGAAAACGAAAACAGTCATGAATAAGAATTGAACCACTCAAGACTTCGAGTGCACTTCAGAAAAAAAAAACTTACAGTTATATCCCCACTTTTATTAAGATCAGAGGAATTTAGACTAGTACTTGGCGTTTTACGAGGTCTTCCCCTTTTTCTGGGAGAGGAATCGTCATTCTGTTTTCGAAAAAAAAATTTTAAATGAAAGATTTTCACCATAAATTTAAATTTAAAAGCTTACTTTAGGCAACGACGATCGTTTTGGAACTTCTGCACGTTTAGGAGTAGTATCTGACACGTAAGTTTTGAAGTCCGAGTCGTACTCAAAATCTGGTAATATCAACTTTTTTCTAGTTCGTGTACTTCTCTATAAAATCATTAGTAGCATTTTCATAATGATACTGTCAAATATTAAAGTTTTAAAACAAAAGTAATTAAATTACCTCTTTAATATTCAATTCTGAAACAGGAATATCGGTAATTGAAGTTTTTTTACGTTTTCCGCCAATCGATGATTTCTTCTTGTTCAATGTTTCATCATCTGTACCAGTTGATTCACTCTTTTCAAGTATGCTATCTTCTATTTCAGTGACTTTATCGTTTTTATCTTCCATATTTGAGGCGGGCTTATTTTTATTCAATCGACAGTACGATTTCAAGTACTTCTACGCAAGAACAATATTATAAATAAATGAAAATATTTCGTAGTATATTCAACATGTGGCGATCATTTAATACCTTTTTTCCAGCACGATTGTAGTCAAATTCTTCAAAATCAGACTCATCTTTCGTAATATCACCTGGAACATTGGTGCTTTGGTTCTCCAATTCATCGCTTTCTTTCTGCTATGATTAAAAATTATTAATGATTTTTTTTTTTTTCATTTTCTGATTTAAAAATAGACGGTGTTTTTTACTTTTGCTGGAGAAGTATCACTCAAATCGCGAATGTCACCGTGTTCCTGCGATGGTGTATCAGTTATTCCTTCATCTTTGAATAAGTTATACATCATATTTTCTACATTCGTATAGCTCTGAAATGAATAATGATTTTAGAAAATATTAAATTATTAAAATTATTTTAAACGTGCAATAATTTACTTCTTGTTGCTTGTCGTTATTTTGTGGTATTTCAACCATCTTGGAATCCAATTCTTTTAGTTCATCTTTCATTTTCTTATCCTCGAAAGCAGTTTGTGGCATCTCCATATCATCAGCTGTTTTTTCATCTTGTGATTTTTCAGATACTACTTCATTTACGACCGTATTATTCATCTGTTTATCCTGCACAACTGACTTTTTCGAAACAGGGGAATTCGGAAGTTCTCGTTTTAATGAAGGCTCTTCGACAACTTCTCCGCCACACGTAGCAGTGTTCTTTACATTATTTGGTAATGAATTATCGTCTTTGGTATCACAGTGCAGGGATGCGTTATTCACATTCAACGTTAACGCGTCTGTCTGCTCATTTGGCGACTTTTCTTTTTCCACTGCGATTGCGTCACCAGCAGGCTCTATCGCTGACGCTTCTTTTTCTTCATTTTCATCATACTTCCCGTTCTCAACTAATTCACTAGGTTTAGAAGTTTCAGTAACGTTTTCAGTAGCGAAATTTTCTGATGAAGGGGTTTCTTCCGCGCTAATCAATTGCTGATCAACTTCCTTCATTATTTTTTCGCAGTTCGTAACGTTCGACATGTCATCCATAGCGGTAACTTCTCCCACGGGTTTACTAGAATAAATCAAATCATAATATTAATACAATCGATCTTTTTTTTTTTCAATATGTATTAGTTCAGCATACTTGGTATTTTGATTTCTTTGACAACTTTCTTCGATTTCTATCTCTTTGGATTTTCTTTTTGAAATAGAAGAATCGGGATATTTTGAATGACCAAGGTTTTTTGTTTGCCTTATATCACTATCGTTTTCTGAGTTATTCTCGGAAACATATAATGACACCGGATCTGATACAGTAGTATATTTAGCGTCGTATTCTTTCAAACTGATATCAGGATCGGCATCTGGATGTCTTAAAATTGAATGCGCTTTAAAATGATTTTCCGAAGAAAAATACGAATCACATAACTCGCAAAACGAAATATTTTCTCCAGCTTTGGTTAAACGAATCTGAAAGAACAAAATGAAAAATAACAATACTCCATCGTAGTTTCTTCTTATCACGAATGATAAAAATTATTGAAATTACTCCTTCGCAAGTTGAAATATGTTTAGAGTACTCCACAGCATCTAGGGCGATGAAATTGCATTCAGATTTGTTACACTTTATTCCTTTATCCCAAACGTACTGACTTTTACGGTTGGTATTAACGTTATCATCATCTTTTTCTACATTTGAACGCTCATTCGGCGGATGATGTTCCATATGTACATTCAAGGCACTTACAGAAAAAAATCGTTTGCCACAAACGGAACAAACATGTTTACGATTTGTACTGTTGTAAGTTTCCTAGAAATGTATAAAACACGTAAATTAATTTTCGTTCATTTCAGAAGTAAGAGGTAGAGAAAAATGACTATGAGATCAGTGACGAACACATTTTCAATAAAAATCATAAAAATGGGACCATTTCAAAGTAGAAAAATCATTCATGCAGAATTTTTGACAAAGAAACACAAAAAATTGTGTTTTGGGACAGGTTTAGAACAAATATGCGATACTTTAGTGTCGGAATGAGGATATGCTTTCTACAAATTTTTTCAAGTACTCACCACACTCGTTACAGGAGATTTTTCATCTTCTTCATTTTCTTTACTCGTCGGAGAATAGTACAACAGAGATGGATCAAAATTGATCTTTTTTTTCAAATCTATCAATTAAACAAAAATAAAAAAAATTACCGAAGAGTATTATCAATTACAAGGTGTAAAATTCATCACCCACAACTTGATATCAAGGAAAAGATAGAAAACAAAGAAGATTTCTTTCAGAATTTCGAAAACAAATATAAATTTGATTACATCACCGCGATTATGGGAAAATTCGTACATAAAATATTAGAGAGCATATAAAAACGATAATGAATAAGTAAAAAATTAGAAAACGGTCTGTATACCTTCCATATTAAGAAAAACAACACTTGATTCTTAATATCTTCTACATCATAATCACAATACAAGAAATCGGCATTGAATAATTCATCTCACATCACAAGTGCAGATTATAAAAAATATTACGCAAGAAACAGCAAAATTATTTCTCCCAAGACTCAAAATTTTCGGCCTATTTCAGTTCAAATCCTCCAAAAATTTCAAATTTGAATTTTGAAAATGACAGAGTCGTGGAGTGGAAACAAACGCCAGTTCACTTGAGTATCACACCTTGTATCTACCTTGCGCCGTGTATGAAGTTCTTTTTGACAATGTTACCAACATTTTTCATTCTTCTTCCTTCCATTCCTTCCCTTCCATCTTTTCATTTTCGAGTTGATGGAAAGCGACGGATTATTATTTTTTTTCATCCTTTGATCCCCAAAATTATTAGGTTCATTCGGGCGGCCGGTTCTAGTTACTCCAATTGCCCCAAAACGTGCAGTTTGGAGTTGTAGTAGTGTGTAATTACACACCAATACACTCAATGCCCATATGGTTTTTATCAAATGGGTGCAATTGGAGTAACTAAAACTGGCTGCCCAAATGAATCTATTAGCCTATTTTCACTTCTCAGCCAAAAAAAGGTGGATATACGTACCTACAAATTAGATTTTGTATTTGACAGCTCCTATTCTCATCTTAGAAGTTGAATTAAGAACGATATTATTGAATAATCAAAGATTCAACAGAATCAGAGGAAGCACAGTACAGACCAGTGGACCACGGTCTTTTCGGAATGGGGAGCACAGAAGCTGGAAGGAGCCGTGTTTGACCCGTCTTTTCCAGTTTTTTCGGGATGAAAATTGAGTGAAGGCAGGGTCAAGGTGAAATGATACATTTTCAGTCATGCTAAAATTTTAAGACGAAATAATTATCTGGCTGGAAATAAAAACGATCAATGAAGAATTCGTATTTTCATGATTTTCAGCAAAAGTATCGATAATCTACCCACCAAATTTTACGTGGCAATTGTAACGAAATTCAGTACATTTTAATCATCAACTGTCGAGAATTCATTACGACCCAAGCACCCACCCTCTGTGTGAAATAGCCATCATGAACATAGAATTTTCAAAATGTGACGCGCTCTGAGAAAATCAGGCTTATCCGTATGTGACACGCTCTGTGACAAATGAAAATCAGGCTCTGCCGCAATCCACAGCTAAGCCTCATTTTCACAGAGCATGTCACATACGGATAAGCCTGATTTTCTCAGAGCGCGTCACAAATATAAAAAGTATTGGGAATAGAAGATCCTATGTTTGAAATCAATTTATTTATAAAATTATAGATTAACATCATGCAAAAGAAACCTTACAATCGTAAAACATTAAATACTGCATATAAAATAATAATCATACAAATTTTGTATAAATTATCATTCGACTTAAAATGCTATTCAGAATGTACAATTTTCATTCCAGAAAAACAAATACGAAAAAGAGAAAAGAGAAGACCGTAAGAAATTAACACCGAAGTAGACATAATTATTTTTTTTTTAAAAAACTTATTTTAATAATTTGACTAGAAACTAAAATGGTTTGCAATATTCAACACATTTCAATAAATATATACAAAATACATATAAATTGAAAAGGAAAGGAAAAAACATTTCAAAAAAAAACTTAGGTTAATCTAAGATGATTTATTTTTGGCAAACGTTTTAATAGCAATAATAATAATAGTAATAATGAAATTTAATTCTATCATTTCAGTTCTGATTCGCAGAGTGCTTTTAGAATTAAATAAAAAGTTATTTTAAAAAATTAGTAATGACACAATAAAAATAAGATTATATTCTTTTGTTAAGAAATTTGAGTGTAAAAAAAAGGGGGAAAAATGAAAAATTGAGCGTTTAAATACAATTCAGAGACTAATTTTCAAAGCTCCTTGATTGTTTCTTTTCGATTCGAACGTGTAAACGAGCAAAATGCAATAATGCATTAATAGACCCACGTTCCAAGAGGTAAACCCATAAATGGCACGGAATCCCCGTTAACAAAAGAATTCGTTTTTAATATTATGGACGTTTTAAATAGGGTTCTTTACAAAATAGAAAATGGTAACAAATAACTACTACCATGACTAGACCCTTGACCATTTCGCTCATTTTGGATCTGACAGTATTTCAACAGTAGATACGCCAAGCAAGATTCTGTTATTTCAAAATAGCAATCATTGAATGGGGAGGAGGGGAGCATTACTTGAAAATGTACTTAGTCTTCGAATCTTACTTCACTTACATAATAACAAATTATTTATGAAAGTTATAATTGAAAAAATCAAATAAAAAAAAAAACAATTCGAAATCTAACTGCGTCGGAAAAATAATCGTAGAAATTATTTTTTCTCTCCCATAAATTTAATGGAATGATAGGCTGATTTAAATTTCTTTTACTTATAATTTAAATTTGAATAATTATTAATTAAGTATGTTGCATAAATTGACGACGACGACGTACGAAAAAATTTTCACAAATTCAACGAGCCATATGACTGAAGAAATGTTTTCTTTTAAAAAAAGAAATAACCAAAAATCATAAGTGTCTATGTACCTTCTTCAGTGAACCAATTTCAAAACATAAATTAAGTAAAAGTAAAAAAACATGTCAGCAGCTTTCCGCCTACGTAATTAACTAAAGGAAAAATTCTTAATTGACTACAAAAACAAATATCTTAATAAAAAAGTCTTATTTTCATGCAGTAAATAAATAAATACTTTGAAATTGATATTATTTCTTATCAAAAATAGGCAATTTTGATTTAACAGCGCCTTCGCAAATTAACAAACGCTGATTAGCCGATCGCTTTGATAACACGTGTGATCCTCCCGAAAAAGGTTTTTCGAATAATTTTCTTCTGGTGTAATAGTCTAGAGAAGACTTCGTCACAGGTTGCCCGTCACCTTGAATCCAATTTCTGCGGATAGACGCGTGCAAATTAGATATTCTATTGGATGATTCTAAGAAATCCCATTTATGATTCAGCGGTGAATTCCCTATGCTGGTTTGTTTGCCTTCGAAGTATTCCACTATTTTACTAATATGCTGCGGTTTCTGAAAAATGCAAATAAACGTCTCTATTATAGCACATCGATACGGTATATTAGAGCTTTCATCTAATCAGTGCTCAGAAGTCGTCTGTTACCTGTTTATCGTCCCAAATAGGAGTTTCACTGCTGGCCAAACTTGACACATCTTCAGAACTATCGGTATAAACGGAAGAGGCTGTATGATGATGATGTATCGTGCACGGATATCTTCCATTGAAATAAACTGGCGTTGAATTATCCTCGCTATTCGAATCTAAAAACAGAGACGATGCAGCCGACGATGACGATAAGGTTACAGAAGAAGCCGTATAGTGGTGGTGCCCAACGCAAACATCAATACCTAAGGTTTCAAAATGAAAGCGTTAAACAACCACAGGGTAAAAAAAAAAAAAAAACGAGGCCAGCTGCTGGGTAATATAGCTCACCTGGTACACAAAAATCTTCGCCAACGCTGCTGTAGAAACCCGATTCGCACGATCCTCGGCGACGTAAATTCAACGCTTGCGTTTCAGCCGAAGGTAAAAACACGACGTTCGAACATTCTTCTAAAACGCTAATATTGGAACTGGACGAACAGCTGCGCAGGACATTACCACAACTCGAAGGGTCGGGCAGTAAATCAGTCAAACAACCTCTCGATTTATACAACGGATGTAAAAATAACGAAGAACAAATTTTTTTGGAATACGAGTCAGCGCAAGTTGTAGACGTTATTTCTTCGACCGGACACTTGAATGCTGATCCGCTAGAAAATGTAGCTCGTCTTCTGCAAAACGTAGGCGACGAAGGTAACGACAAAGGTTTAAATTCATCGAAACGTTCGACCGTTACATCGGCCTTCGATTTATTTTCGTCTTTCAAACGTAACGTAGCCGACGACGTATTGCACGACGACGACGAGGACGAAGAAGACACGGATGAAGAATTCGCGCAAGTTTGCCAGTTGAAATCGCCGCTGTTGGTTTTAGCCGACTTCTTAGTCTTAATAGTTTTATCTGCATCGGAAGACGATTTAGGTTTATTCGCAGTGGAAGAACATTTTCTAATTTCGGAAGGTTTTATTACGGGCTCGATAACGATCGAAGAGTTGCCGCTTTCGGGCACGCTTCTGCTATCGCCCGATTTCCGACGATACAAGGAAGACTTCTCATTTTCGTATGGTAACTGGGTGCACTGTTTACTATCGACGGCATCTAACGGACTGCTTCTTGGTCCGTATTCGATATCGGCGTAAAAGGACAGTTTTCTTTCGTCGGTGCCGCGAAACGGTGACGGTAATTCGAAGCAAGAAGAAAACAAATCAGTCGAGTTGGTATGCGCTAAAATTTTCTTAACACCTTTGAGTTTGGACCAGGCCGCGAATGGGTTCGATTTAGACTCGGTTGGCTTGTAATGCGGATCTTCTTGGCACATACTCTCGCCGACTTTTTTCAATGGCGGCTGACATAACGGCTGCGGTAACCAATGGCATCGTGCTTTATCCGAAGGAGCTGTTACCGCGGGGAAGACGATCAAACCAATATCTTCTGACAGCGATCTTCGATGAATCACTAAGAATTTTAAAAAGGAAATCAAAATCGAGTCGAGAACAATTACGCGTGTGTGTGTGTGTGTGTGTGTGTGGTATAAACTAGAAAAAAACTCACGTTTTCTATGACTATTTTTTGATTCGGAAAGTACGCTCGGGGTAGGTGAAGGGCAAGGTAGTACTTCTTCGCTCCTGGCTTCCGTCAACGTACATCCATTCGCTAGGTAATGATTATTTACCGGCTTGACTATTTTTTCTAATAATTTGCTTATATCGACAAAAAGTGGCCTATTCTTTGGTTCTAACTGTAACATAAAATCATTTCATTCGTTTCATGCAAATCGGTGCAAGCGAAGTTCGTTGAGCGAAAGGGTATAGCCCATTAAGTACCTACAGTGAATCGGCCCTGAGAACGGATTTTGAAATTTTCTGGTGAAAATTGGTCCTTATGGTCTAAAAACCCCGTGACAAAATTTTTAGCTCCCTACCTCCCTCCTAACCCCTTTTATGGGGG
>FIZT01028921.1:0-31715 GCA_900065295.1 Paracoccus marginatus | reverse complement strand
TTTTTTTTCGTGGTTTTAAAAACTACAGGTAGTTTATTAGTAGCGTGGCTACCACAGTGTGGCAGTATTTTAGAGGCATAGCTACCTTTGCATTATTTTGCGTTGGCGGCAAATTTTGGCGGTTTTCCTTGTCTCATTTTGGTAGTTGCCTCCAATTTTTACATAGGAATTGGCGACTAATCCGCTATTTTGCTACCATCGCAGATGGTAGCCGTGCTCCTTTTTTTTAATCATTTTAGTGGCAAAAATGTTTGACGGGGAGTATTGTTTGCTTTTGTTTTGCTTATTCGCCGTTTCGAAACAACTAAAAAGAAGTGACTCAAAGATGACAGTCCTATGTATGTAAAAGACTTTCAAACAATGTAGATACAAAAGTTATATAGTCTATAGTCTATACTTTTTTTGAATCAATAATGTACAAGAAAATGAAATAAAAACGGGAAAATACAAAGGTACGTAGTAGTTATAACGCAAAGTAAGCTTTTGGCAAAATTTCAAATTAAGACTACTCTCATTCACTGAAAGCAAAACTTTCAGAGTTAGGCCCTGAGTGATAACAAACGGGTACAGTAAACATTGTTATTTCACAAGAACCACCTAAAATAAAAATAATGATCATCTAAACGATTAGGTAGATAGGTATCTACCTCTCCATCGATGATTGCTTTAAAATTTTCAGTTCTTACTTTACAGTTCGAGCCACGTGATACCACTACGATTAAATCACCAAAAATGCGCGAACAAATAGAATACCTATCACTTCATCAAATCACAATATTTTGTCATTTTGCAGTATCTATTGCAAGGTATACTACACATTTTATAGTTTATTTATTTTGCAAAAAAAAATATCAACAAAAATGTTTTAGAACTGAAATAGGAGGCAACACTGGCAGCAAAAGCTTCTTGTAAACACCCCCGAAAAGTTGATATTTGAGTATAGATTATGTAAAAGTACCTATATACATATAAAGCTGTGAAGAATACACACTCCACCCACGTATAATATAATATTGATTGAGCACTTGGGATAATTTCAATGCGTTAATTGTCGACAGTACATTATAATCTGTTCTTTTGCGAGCGCCATAAGATGGTACAAAATCTACACACGGTCTATACGTTACGTATCGCCGAAAGCGTAACTTATTTGCGAGGCTATTTAGACAATTCACACAGCGGAAATGCGAAACAATCGTAGGTTCGAATTACTTTAGGAATACCTTTTGTAAAAATGAATAACTTCGTACTTACATTTCGGTTTTCTATTTATCCCCTACGTCCTTTGTGACTGATATTTTGAAGGGGAAAGAAAACGTTGTTTAGTTTACACTGCACAATTACTGCGGTAATACTAGACCTAGCATTTTAGAACAAACTTGGATATAAGTCGAGGGAGCTTTTAATCGATTAAATTTACCACCCACCACTGTTCCAGATTTTCAGCGCATGACAGTTATACCTTTAGTTTGAAAATATGAATGAACGCAATTATGGTGTGCTAAACTAAGTCAACGGCCTTTCCCAAGCTCCAATTTATTTTATTTTAAATAATATTTTATTGCCGATTCAACAATCGAATAAGGATACCTACCTCAATATTGGAAAATTAGACATTAAAATAATTCCTCGACGGTTATGGGAAACCGTCAAGCATGTATCTAGAACCATTGGACGTAGGTACTAGGTAGCTAGGTAGTAGGTACCTGTATAGTAATCAGTAAGTACATATTATGATATCTCGTTTCATCGACTCTTGGTAAAATAAATTTTCCGTTGTTTTAAAAATTTTGGTCATTCTACCATCTATACCTACTTGGAGTTCTCAAAAAAAAAAAAAACGAGGAGGAGAATGATGGGTTAATCCATACATCCTTAGCCCACCAGAAGTTTCATGGTAGGATAACAAGCTAACAGAATACCTGATAAAATTTTGAAAAAACAAAAAAGCTATCTAGCATATCTATTTGAAGAAAATTGACGATTAAAGTCGTTCGGTAGGTATAAATAAATACTTGCGATTGTACACCATTTGAAAAAACGATGAATTGACTCGGAAGAGCGCACTTCGTTACGTATAAAAATCAATACTTTTCAAAGACCTTTATATTTATATGTATTATGTATACGTAATACAGATTTCACTTCATAGGTATATACCAAGTCGTGTTGAGTGGAAAAGCACTGCATTTTATTGAAAAAAAAAAATGTCAAAATTCTTTGTAGTTGGTGTCACTTGTGTGTTGAATAAATTTGTTCATCGAGAATGTGTTGCAGTTGAAGGCTTCGCGATGATGATTCTCCACCACGAAGGTTGGGTATGTATAAATATCGTATTCAAATTACGTTCTGTAATTTTCAACCATGATAAGTATAATATAACCTTGAGTAAATCTCTAACATTTAGGTGTAGGTATATTATAACACGGAGCTACATCATCATGGAGAACTAGTTTTAAATCGAACACTAAAATTATCTATTAAATACCTCCAGCGTCAATAGTTCCTATACTCGTTTTTTTTACACGTGTTTAGGGTTTCAGAGAATTATGTAAGATTTTCTATCATGCAAATGTACATATAAGTGCCTAAATGTGCGTATGGCTTTAGCATAACAAATTCATTCAACAATTTTACTAGTTTTTGGAATACCTAGGTACAATCTACATAAGTTTGTTTTTGAGTGAAATAAAAAGTTCAATTTATTTATTAAGATGAGTAAACCCAGGTACATATTTAACTCAACTAAAATATGCATGAATTTACAGGGTGAACTTTTTCTATCATTAGTGAATTTCTTGCATGCGCTTCTAATTTTTTATCGATAAAAAAATTTAATTCATCTAAATTTTTCAGAGTTTTTTCATGTTTTGAATTTTATGTATGGTACCTAAAACCTAAATAAGAAAAATTTTAAATTCGTTATAATGAAATGCAGTTTCAGAATCAAAAACTGTTACATTTTTTAAAGAATTTTTACACAATTTCCTTTCCTGTAAGTACTTAGTAGTCCATATCTTTCATTCTATAGGAATGAACGATTTAAATAATATTGAATACAGTACAGGTACCTTCCTACCTAGGTAGTAGGTACCCGAACCGTGGGATTAACAATGAACACAAAGTGAACATTTCGCGAATGAAAAATAAACCAAAGTTTCGTTGTTTCATCATAACATAGCTTGTAAAAGTTATGATAAATTTTCAACGTCATTTTAGTGTGGTGTTTCATTTCATCTCGTGTTTTATTTAACATAGGTGGAGTGGATTATTTTTTTTTTCTTACTGAATTTACCTACACGTTACACCATAATAAATAATAATGTCCAATGTCCAATATTAATGAACCCATTCCAAATTTTTTGAACTCATCCGTCTCAATTTTCACATAGTCTCAGTAAATCGCGGTCAATTCGCTTCTGTTTTTTTCTTTCCAAATTCTGGAGCTAGAACAGAACTAACTGTAACTAACGAATAAAAAAAAAACGCCTAAAAATCGAAATTGTCATCGTCGATCATTGCGCAATATGTCTGAACTTAGCCTGAACTTGAGTTCTAATAATGATTTTCAAGAGTTCTGAATCAAGTTTTCTAGTTTTCAGATATTGTGAGTTTCCAAATTTCAATTTAAACAAGTAAAAGAAGTACGCTCTCTACACTCATAAATGCAAACTAAGTTCATGCAAGTAGTAAGATTTTTTAACATTGAACTACCTGTTTGGCTTTGCTCTGTCTTTACCTAAGTTACTACGTTACTACGTTATTTTTTGTTTTTCTAATTAAAAATAGGTGTTGATGTCGAACAATATTATACGTTTTAAATGAAGTTTCGGTAACTGTACGCGCGTTTGATGGGAAAAGTTTTAATCACGATCTAATTATCTGGCCTTTATTTCAAAATAAGATATCAGTAACTGTGTGACGTTGATGTTTCGTGGAAGCTTCAACAGTCGTAAAAATTTGTTTTGTGTTCATTATTAGTTTGGTATCTATTAGACATATTATTGTGTTTCGAGTACGTGTGATAATTAAAACAACTTTATAAAGATTCATATTGCGAGGTAAAGTAAGCTTAGAGTACGAATTAGCAAGATTGTCATAACACATTAATCTTTGACGCGTTAGGGTTGAGTAATGGAGCGTTTTACTTGTTGCTCATTAGTCATCACACTTCATCTAGTATACTTCAATTAGATTGTGCTTTTTTTCTAGGGCTAAAATGGACAACGCAGGAAATTCACAAAATGGACCGGGAGGTAGTTCGAAACCAAAAAATAAATTACACGAAACTCAAGCCCAAGTTGATGAGGTATGACGACATTAAAGATTAATTTTATTTCCCTTGAAATAGTACATTATTCATCGTATCAATTGTGTGTTTATTCTTAGGTCGTCGGTATCATGCGAGTTAATGTAGAAAAGGTTTTGGAAAGAGATTCGAAGCTGTCCGAACTTGATAATAGAGCAGGTAAAAATGAGAAACCGTTCTTATTTGCGAAAACTATTTCTAGTTTATTTACATAATTTTACTCGATTCACATAACAGATGCATTGCAAATGGGAGCGTCGCAATTTGAATCACAGGCTGGAAAATTGAAGCGAAAAATGTGGTGGAAAAATTTGAAAGTAAGTTGGCTTAGTTGACCTTTGCGTTCTCGAAATATCGACATTTTTTTGTTGAATATTTATAAATAGAGAGTATAAGTAAATCGTTTTCTCTTGTTTTAAAGCTTGATAATCAATTTTCATATGTTACAGATGATGATCATTTTGGGAGGTATTGCAGTATTCGTAGTGATAATAATTATATGTAAGTATCAACATGCAGCCTTTATTATCGATAAATTTAGCATAATCGTATACTTAGTATGTTTGTATGATTATAATGTGTTACAGATCTCGCCTCCTCTTAACTGAAAGTGGTCCTGTGTAATAATCCGTTTGTAATTGTTCTTCCAATGTACGTCGTACGAATTAATAACTGTGTTATATGCTTGTTGAATTATATGAATTTTTTTCATTACTATTTTACGTTTATTCATCTTTATTTTTTACTTAAGTTCTTTCACTCGTCTAAATGGGTATTGTTAGTTGTAATGTGATTTAAAAATTTATTAATTTTGTAAAAATTATTGGTAATCATTATTGTATACGTCTTAACATATCATCGTATTGAGAAATAAATGTTTTCACATATAATATAGGTACTACTTTCTTCATAGAAACCGTTTGAATGCGAACATCTCCACTTTTCTCTAAATTTTCGTGGAAGTGATGACGAGGAAATGGAATAATTCGTCAGTACTTCTGGGATTGCATTTATTTTCTCGTGAGTCGTGATTCAGATCTTCATGAAAAAAGTAGTAATCAACTCTAACTACCGATTTTGAGAAAATCTTCATTTCTGGGAGATCACTGAATCACTACATAATCGCTCACTGATGAAAGCCTAGCTAGTACTAAGACAACCAATGATAATTACCAAGCGTATTAGTCCTGTTTCAATATCACACAAATTTCCAATACTTCGAATTTTGGGCTACAGAATTCATAATGTCCTTCCAAGCCGCACTCGATAACTGAATTTATCTCGCGCAACAATACATCTAAAAATAATGTGGTTTCTCAGTCAATCATCACGAATTTTTAAAAAAAATCAAACGAAGTCGCTAATTTTTCTCAACTTTCCACAAACAACAGTGACCTTTTCAATTAAGAACATCAAGGAGTCGAATTCAAAAGTTGTCAAATAACTTTTTATTTTAATAAACGTTATTCTATAAAATTTACATAAAATCGTGCTCAGCATTGAATTAATCATTTTCCTCTTCGTCTTCCTCATCTTGATTGTTAATCTGTAAAACAATTTGCCAGAAAAACAATGTTAATATATAGTTGAGACAAAACACGCAGAACAAAAGACACGACAAATTCCTGATCCTAGGAAAAAAAAATACGATACTGCAATACTAGAAAAAAGTAAGACGTTTACCTGGAAATAACGAAGTTCATATGATTCTTTGTCATTCGCCACTACTCTCAGCCAGTCTCTTAAATTATTTTTCTTTAAATATTTTTTCGTCAGATATTTAAGATACCTGTTGAAATAAAATTGGTATAGGTTAAGAAGAAAATTTAGAATTTGAAAAGTCGAATTTCGCGAAATATTACCTTTTCGACATTGGAACTTCGACGTTGACAAATATTTTCGTTTTGGTTTTTTCAATAGTTAGCACATTTCCAAAGTTTTTCGTTTTACCGTTGACTTTTATCCTTTCAGCTAAGAAGGTTTCCTGTAACAGGTTCAAAATTAAAAAAACACATTAACGGGTGACAACAAAATCGAAAAACTTCAAACGTGATACAAAATAACAAAACGAGTAATTGAATAACATCGAAAATGAAAGATATTAATTTGCAAAACTGATAAACTTACGAAATTATTAATATCCATGATGGCATCTTCTACAGGATGAGTGCAATCAACTCCGAATCTAAGCGTAACCTTCTTCTTTTTAAGCCCTTTACCACGTAATTGAGTTTTCGCTTTCGTAATGCCAGACGGACTGACTTTTTTCGGTTGAGCTGCTTTTTGAGCAGCAGGCTTTTTCACGGCGGCGGCGGCGGGCTTCTTAACTGCGGCTGGTGCTGGTTTTTTGGCAGCTGGAGCTCCAGCGGCTGGGGCAGCTGCAGGTTTCTTGGCTGCTTGGGCAGGGGCGGCTTTAGCATCCTGGGGTTTCTTAGCGGCAGGCTGAGTCGGTTGAGTTTTTTGCTTTTTGCTAGGCTCTTCCTTCTTAGGCTGGGCTGATTCACCCTTTCGCTTTTTAGCCTCTGCGGGAGATGGTGCAGCAGCAGCGGGCGCTTTCTTCTGTGGTTGGGCCTTGGCGTCGGGTTTTTTGGCCGGTTGAGCCGCTGGTTTCTTCTCGTCAGCTTTCTTGGCGGGAGCGGCTTCAGCTTTCTTTTTCGGAGGTTGTTCTTTCACGGGTTCTTTTTTACCTTTGGAAGGTTCTTGTTTAGTTTTTTTAACTTGGGCGGGTTTAGCTGCTTCTGCGTCAATTTGCTTACCTTTAGGAGCATCCTTTACGGGTCCTTTCTTGGCCGGAGCAGGTTTCGCGCTGTCGGGTTGAGCCTTCTTCTTTGCATCGCCGGTAGCTTGTTTTTGGGGCTGCTCCTTCTTTTGAGCTGGTTGAGAAGCGGGTTGTTTACCTTTTTGAGGTTGAGCCTGAGCAGCTCCAGCCTCAGCCGTCTTACCCTGCTGAGCTTTCTTCGGTGCTTCAGCGCCTTTCGCAGGTTGCTGCGCTTTTTTCGCGTTCGCAGGCGGTTGGTTTTCTTTTTTCGATGGTTGCTTTGCAGCACCGCCAGCTGCTGGTTTGGCACCAGGATTTGGTTTCTTACCAGCGTCTTTCTGTCCTTTTTTGTCAGCCTGAAACCCAAAACATACGGAATTTGGTAATGACGAGCAGAAATAAGATAGTACACAGGCACTATTATTAACACACAACTGAGTTCTATACAGATAAACAAAGTCAGAAGAATTTGAATAGGGATTTAACAATCAACACGACACTTTTACGCAAGCCGATTACATATTTACACCAAAACATGAATAATTAACGCGAATAGCAATAAGAATCACACATGCCGGATTGATACAGAGATAACACGTGAATTAGGCGATGTGAAAAAAACACTCATAACAGAATTATACATTCACTTAGAACTGTTCGATGAATTGAAAACACTTACCGGAGCCATAATACGGAATTGTGGAAATGTTCTAACTAATTTTTAAAAACCAAACCTTTATAATTTGAAAGAATGAAAAATTACATATTAGGTTAGAAAAAAAGAAAATTAAAGCTTTTAACACGTTTCATGGTAGAGACCGACAGCAATCGATGGTTGCTAGTTGCCAAATTTCACTGTGAGTAGTTCACGAGTTTTAATGCTGCCCAAAAATTGTGAAAAAAGTCAAAAAAAACGGAACGTTGAACCTACTTTCTCAATTTTTTACCTACTCGATGATCTGTGCAACATTTTTATTTTTTTTTCTTGTTTCATTTTCATCTTTCAAAATGAATAGAATAATAAATTATTGAATTTGAGAATGATTGAAAATTTATAATTATTTCCTAGTTCATCGGTATAAATCTAGTTGGACCGCTATAACGTTGATACTTGATATCTTCAAGTTTCTTTCAAGTAGCATAAATCAATTTTTAATTGAAATATCGCAATAAGTTTTTTGAGTACGAATAATTTCAACATCTTTATAGTACTTCAATAATGTAACTAGGTAGTAAAAATTTGTCTTCAAATCTTCATGTCGCCAAAATGATTTCGTTAGATTGTAATACATAGTTACTTCACACGTCGAGCACAAATTTACATTCGATTGTGTTACCATTCCTAAAATAATAAGTAGATACATCTCTGAATTTCAATAAGAAATTTTCCATCCAATCAATAATCACAAAATCTTTATTAACATTATAATTGCGATTTCATCAAGTATTGATATATTAATTACTTAAAGACAAAAATAACTTCAGCAGAATTCAATTTCATTTTCTTATTTTTAGCTATAAGAGCGTATGTACTTATTGGATAACGATTTGATTTTTTATGAAGTATTCAGAGTTTAATTTGCAATGATATGTTGGGGCCATTTCATTTACAGAATTTGATAACTGAATTGAATCCCTGTACTGAATTCAATTATTAGCATCTCATGTATATAAATATGCACTGCATTACCTCAAATTTTTCTCATTTTCATTTGAAAATTTTGGCTAGTAAAAAAATGAACACATGATTTTGTTATTGTAATTTTCAACTTTTTGTCGAAATATAAAATTTATGTTCATTTTTAAGTAAAGACCTCCTTAGTAATGATGATCGTAGTCGAAATACTGAATGCAGAAGTTCGTTTTTTTCAATGACGTTTCATTCAAAAGTCGTAAAAAACCACATTTCAAGATTACGTTCGGCATAGCTTTTCAACTACAATAATTTTCACAAGGAAGTCTTCGTGTGAAAAAAATAAATAAATAAATATTAAGTAATTCAAATTCACCTCAAACATCACATACATCAAAATAAAAACGGTAACAAAATGATTATTTCCAATTAATATATTTCTATAATTAAAATAAATATTTAACAGAATCATTACTTCATGTACATCATTAAAATTTGTTAATGGAAGCTTCCAAAAAGTCGCTCAGAATCTACACCACTAAGAAAAAAATTCAATTACATGAAAAAAGAAAGAAAATTAAGTTACAAAATTAAAATTAAGAAAAAAATACACTCCAAATAATAATTCTACAATTATTACCAACATGGAAAAAAAAAATATCAACGAAATTGAATCGTTGTCTAGAAATGTTTAAATTTCTTCAAAATTCATTTACAGAAAGTGAATACGAAAATTGTCTATTTTTAAAAAAGGGACATGTTTGAAGAGAAAAACTATCCGCAAAAATTAAATAATAAAAATATCTTTACAAAAACTTATAAAATAACACACGAGTTATGGTAAAAAGGATCTCAAAAAGTATTTTAAAAAACATCACATTTAGTTTCGGAATTTTCAAGAATTTCAACGAACAATCCTTAACAAAGTTTTTTTAACATATAACATAAATTTCAATACACATATTATACATATATACTTTTTTTTTCTTCGCTACATATAAGTGCTATTAACAACATATTATATGCTAATAAATAACTTTGTCCATATACACAACTTTTTTTTTTTTATAAGTACCTTTTGTAGAAGTTTCAACAAAATTACACATTAATTAAACTTTTTAAGATCCTCTGAGGAACCAATCGAATCAAGAAGGTAACACCTCCGTAAGCGATAACAGTTCAAACGTATAAAATAATAATAATTATAATAATAATTCAAAAAATAATATAATTACATTTCTTACAAACGATTGCCAAAATTATAAAATAACATACAATAAATAAGCGATTGCGAGGGGTTGGAAAAATAGGTTGACTAAATTATCTACATCTTCTAACCTAAAAGTTACAATTTCATTCATTTTACAACGGGTGCGATTCAACAATCAGTAACAGGATATGCTTTTAACGCAGAAGCATATTTTGTGCGTAAACAATGGTATTTGGCGCCTAAGCTATCACACAAGTTTACAAAAATCAATTTTTTTATATTCAAGTCATCCTGTTGCCTATTACACGTTGATCTTCTGAAGTGAAACATCGTTCAGTTACACAATGAAACATCCCCGAAGTAATGCGAAACTAGATAACGCATGCAAAGCTTCGCAGCAATCGCCTAATTAATTACGATTAAAAATAATAGTTTTATTCTGCATGATTTTGCTTCGTCGTGGTTACTGTATTTTTTGATTTACAATTTGGGCCACGTGAACCGATTAACTCTTCAGCAGCCGTTCTGGAACTAGAAATCACAAAAAACAACTTGTATAAACAACAGTCTTGAACCGTGATTGCTACAGTAAATATTAATATGAAATTATTAATTGTGGTAATTGATTAAAACAAGAATGTTACAATCGTAGTTAGATTACATACATAATTTTGTATTCTCAATATTATCGAGTTCGAGTACGGTATTCGTATGACCTTCTTTACAAACACGCGCCAAATACTGTTTCATCGATCTGATTCTGCTGCGAGCGCCAAATTTTTAAGCTAGATTCTCACAAGTACACGTGTTCGAGAGTATTATTCCGTTCCACTCGTGTCAACTCGCGTTGATTTTTTTTTTTTTCAAAATAAATACTCGTTTTTTCTCTTCTATTTTTCGATACCTATTACATTTATACAAGCTAATTCAAGAGTGAACTTACTTTATGATTTTTCCAACGGCTTCATTTTAGTTCAGTGTTGACGATTCATTTGGTTTCATCAGGGATTGGTATCGGACATGAACAATAAATTCTGGAAAAATAAACGAACAACCAAAATTGTAAAATTTCAAAAAAATAATTTTTGGTTATTATTATGCTTTTCCCAGCATCACCAAACATTTTTTTTTTATGGATAAAATGAATAACATTGCATCAAAGAAGTGAAATTTAAATAAGAATAACACTAACGAGGTAAATAATTATGAAAGTAATCAAGTTGATATTTTTACTCACCTATTGCTGCGATCATGAACGACGACAAACGAAGTGGATCTTTAAAAATTATAGCATTGTGTTTACGCAACCGAGTTGGAAAATTTACATTTTTTTTTTTTAAGAGAAAAAAATAGTGTAATATGTATATGTACAAGTATAAAAAAAATGAGTCGACAGTTTGAGGAAAAAACGCGCAAAATATTCACAACCAGACATTAATTGAGAAACGATTGAAAAGTTCAAACGGCGCGATTTTCATTTTCTTGGAAATTATTCCACTTCTCGTTCTCCTGATTATCCTCGTTATCGCCGTCGGTGTCCAAACATTCGATCGTAATTTTACAGTCGATTTTGTAGATGAATATCTTGAAGCAGGATTCCATAGACAGAGCCTCGATTCTCTTTTGGTAATCAGCCTCGGCCGCAGTTCTTTGGTAAGCGGTGATACATGGGCCTCCGGCGCCTTTTTTCTTACTCTCTTTCACGTATAATTTGTAACAATCCTGACAAGTTTCGTCGGTTACTAAATATTGAAGTTGTCTGACAGCGTGTGAGACTACTTTGTCCAAGGTGAATGCGACATAAGCGTGGATGCCGAACATTTCTCGTAAGGTGTCTTCGTACGTGTTCGAGTCCATGTTACCGTCTAAGACATTTTTCACCATATCTAACATAGCGTTGTAGTATTCTTCTATTTCGATTTCGGGTTTCGGTTTTAATCTCAGCGATATTGCCGTCGATTCTTTGCGTGTTTCTTTACCACTGGATTCTTGTTTAGCCAAAGCGTTAGCTCTTTCGTACATTTTCGATAATCTGTCGCAAAGTATTTGATGCAGTCGTAGAAACAGGTACCAATGGTTGTCGGCGAAGAATAAGGTATAGTATTCGTCGGGATGACAAGACATAGCGTGAAATGGTATTTTAGCATTTTCAACGTTGACGTCGTTTTTCTCGACCGGCGTCGGAGTCTTGACCGATTCCTCTTGTTTCTCCAACTCTTCCGTGGGTGAAGTTTTCTTGAAGGTTTTCTCTTCAAGCTCTTCTCGTTCGTCGTCGCTCAATTCTTGTCTAGGATGATGAAACAAGTCTGGTATGAATTGTCTAATTAGCAATTTGATTTTTTGCTTGTCCTCTTTGTGTATGCCGGTTTGACGTTTGACATGATGGATGAGCAAATTAGCGGCGTCGTCTAAGACGCTTTTATCTCTGTACGGTAGTACCATATGAGGACCGCTGGCCGGAGTTGAATTTTCGTCGGCGTGCTCGTGCCTGTCGTCGAATAACGCTTCGATTTCGTTCATCAGCGATTTCGAACGCAAATACTTCATGTCGTTTTGTTTAAAATTCATACCTTGGTGATCCAACGACTTTAGGTAGAATTTTTCGTTTTGTTCGCGCCAAATTTTATTGAAACCTTTTTGCGCTTCCCGCCATTCTTCCTCTTTAGTTTTGAGTCGTTTTAATACAACCGGGATGGCGGCAGCTGGATTCTTCTTTAGGCCTTCGATAATATCTTGAGCTTTATCGCCGTATATGCGTTTTATAGCGCGCTGATGTATGGACGGTGACGTACCACCGAGACAATCGTCTAATCTAAACTTGGCTACTTCTTCAGGCGATAATCTGCCGAGTTTTTTCTGCACACCGTCAAAAACGCGTACAGTGGCAGCATTCGTTTCGATCACAACGTCAAGTTCGAATCGCTCGTCTTCGCAACGATAAATGTACTCTTCGTATTGGGTTTTACGCGACGAGACAAATGTCGAATCTTCGGACCACGTTGGAAATGATACCCACGTATCATTAAGAACCTCTCTACACAGATCCGTTCGTCCGCTACACTTGGGCGGATTGAAATCCTCCGGTACGGCGCAATAACTGGCGCCGATACGTTTACACGTGCTGTAATCGATGTCTATCGAGTTTTCGGACCGTACCACGTTATTGTGTACTTGATCGAGGAACGAGTGCTGTACTTGGTTGGAGGTTTTCTGTTCTTCTTTGTAGTTGTTAGCCGTTGGTACTGGCGCCGAATCTGTCTGGCCGATGAATTCTTTAAACCACCTTAACAACTCCGGATGCGAGTTTAAAAACGGCGTGGTCAACTGCAGAAGCTCGCTTTCGTTGATTATTTCGTTATTGAAGATCATCAAGCAGCGTAGAAAATTTCGGTACATTTCGTTATTGTGGATGATTTTGCGGATACGGTCGAAAAATGCGAAATCGTTTAAAGTACCGTATTTACCGGCTTCGGTTACTGAGACGTCGCGCAACGACGAAGGAGATTTGTGTTTTTTAACGACGGGCTGCATCGAAGAAACGCTCGAATGGCTGTTCGACATTGAAGCCGATCTTTTCAATAAACCCGAATTAGTGGTCGACGTAACCGATGGTACAGTATTGTTGTTTGTGAATTTGGCGGTATTATTGGAATTACACGTATTGTTGACGACTGTACTGTTGAACGGAGGTTTCGCGTTAGCAGGCGGTTTACGTGAATTGAAAGAATGCTCGTTATTTTTCGTATTGAACGACGATTGATGATTCGAAGCATCGGGTAAGAATTGCCCGAATTCGGCTAACAAATCTTCTTGATTTTCGAATAACTTCGCAACTTGCGAGTATACCTCGGTTTCGGTCAAAGTTTTGCCGGAGCCGGGACATGTCGCTTGATTTTCTTTCAAAGTTCGCTGTTCCTTTTGATACGTGTGTAATATTTCCAAAAAGCGTTTATACTTATCGGGTTGACCTTGGAAACGATTTTTGATTTTGTTCACGTAATTGATGGCGTGATTAAACTCGACAGGTTGATTCTGCGGTACTGGTTGGTTAGCCATGCCAGATTCGACGTGAATTAAAGCCTGTGAAACGGCTTGCTGAACTTGATTCGGTGTAAATTTAGGCGACGGAATGGAATTGGCTGGAGCGACGTTACTAAGCGGTGTCGGTATATTATTGTTGGTTACAGAGTTGGTGATAGGTATGGACGACGTGCCACTGGACGTTATCGTAATCGGTGTACTCAGTACAGGAGTAACAACCGGTAACGTACTACTAGTCAATAATGGACTCGCTGTTGTTGTAACGGTCGATGTGATATTCGATATGGTAGTAGTATGCAGCACAGTGTGCGTAGACGGTACGAGAGTAGATGTCGAAGACGACGGGCTTTGTATGCTTACCGATACTTGGAATGAATAGCCGCCAGAATCGCTGGATTGTACTTCTATTTTATAGCCAGGAGGCAGAAATGTGTTGAAACCTACAATCAGCTCCGGATGGCCTTTGAATAGATTTGAGACTCTGGTTATAACTCCGGGTGTATCTATACTCTGCGATTTGAATTCTTTCATGATATCGAGAAAGTCATTGTAAACTTGAGGCTGGCTACCGAACTTGTACTTAACCAGGTCCAAATATGATAAGGCATCTTCGACTTTTAACCTTTGAAAATTCTGCGAAGATTGCTGACCTGTATTTGATGATACAACGCTGGCGTGCATTTTGTTGCGGATTTGCGGCAAGGAGTGCTGCAAGGGAACACCATGTACTCCAGAATGAGCGGATGATGAACCAACGGGAATGACGTTTGAATTACTATTTTTCTCGTGTCCCGTCAACGTAGGCATTAGAGTTGAAAAATTAAGCAGGGGCGACGTTGAGTCGACTGAATACTGCGTCGCGGTATTTCCTAACTGAGGCATTTAACTTTTATCAACACTTAGGTCCACCGAATACTCAAATTAAGATTCCACATTTGTATGAAAAAATAAAAACACATTATTACCGTAAACAGTAAACAAACTCAAACAACAATCGAACATCTTGACTAGCTTTGGCAGACGAGAAGAATTGATACCACGGTTTGGGGAGGGTAAAATCACTAACACATTACATCGTTGCCAAAGATTAACGGAACAATGCGACATTCTCATTGGCTAAATCAAGAATTTTTAACTTTTGTGTGTTTTAGTGTGTGTGTCGAATATTGTCGAATGAAGTCGAATTGCCGCAATTTCTAAAATGCGCGCGCATGTTGAAGTTGAACATATGATGAAACGGCAGCGCCATAGCATGAGAATGAGAAAGTACATGAGAATCATGAATCATGAATGACGAAAATTCCTTCATATTTTTTTTTTTTTAATTTTTAGTTTTTTTTACATTCGTCAATATTGCTTTACTACGTGTAAGTTTTTCGCGTAAAACTGTAAAAGCTTCATCCTGGTATTGTCTACTGTTACTGGGAATCTGATGGGATTCAAACTTTATTTGTGTTGAGTTAATTGACCAGACAGATTGAGCTAAACAAAATTAAATTCTGAAAAATAAAAAAAAGTAAAAACACTAAAAACTGTCGAAAAGGAAAAGGAAAAATTTCACGAACTTTTTTTTTTTTTTGGGGGTTTTAGTCTAGCAAACAGCAAAGGGAAAGGGAGTGACGAACGAAAACGATGAACGTCGTTCGTTGTATAATATATATTTTTTTTGTTCCTCGTTCAATTCGTTCTTAATGCCCTGATAACCTGAAATAAATTTTTGATAAAGCGATGATTTTTTGTTTCGAGTTTTGGCTACTAAAGTTCAGCTTTTAGTTTGGTTTTCGAATTTTGCCTTCTAAAATTGTAGTTTTAACTGTAGTTTGCAATTTCAGTTCAGCTTCAAGTGTGCTTGACCTCAACTCAAATTCTGTATTGGTAGGTGTTTTCATTTCAAGGATTCAAGTGTAATTGATCCGCTCTACAAAAGATTGATGTATTGATTTTTTGCAGCCACCAGCTGAACATCCAATATGGGCAAACACGAAGTTTGTACTCCAAAATTTATAGCCAATAAAATTAAAGCGAAAGGACTTCAGAAACTGCGATGGTATTGTCAAATGTGTGAAAAGCAATGCCGTGACGAAAACGGTTTCAAGTGTCATACTATGTCAGAATCGCATCAACGGCAACTACTGCTCTTTGCGGACAGTCCTGGTCGTTTTATGAGCGAATTTTCCCGGCAATTCGAACGGGACTTTCTCGAATTACTGCGTCACCGGTTTGGTACTAAAAGAGTTCTAGCGAATAAAGTATATCAAGAGTATATCACCGATAGAAAGCATCTTCACATGAATGCAACTAATTGGGAAACTTTGACAGATTTTGTAAAATATCTTGGTCGCGAAGGCAAAGCCATTGCTGACGAAACAGAAAAAGGTTGGTTTATTACATATGTTGATAGAAGCCCAGAAAATATCCTTGCACAAGAAGCAAAAAGTAAACAAGAAAAATTGAAAAAAGACGACGAAGAAAGAATGCAAAAATTCATCCAAAAACAGATTGAAATCGGAAAACAGTCTTCATCTACGTCGGCTTCTACTTCTGACAGCGCTCCAACCGAGTTGAAAAAAGCCGAGGATGAAAAAATATCACTTAAATTAAATTTTAAACCAATGAAGAAACCTGAACTGAAAATCGTGCCCAAAGCATTCTTAGGGGAACCAAAACGAAAAAAAGTAAAATTAGATGATACAAAATCTGGAAAGAAACTTGAAACGAGATATATTCCTGAACCAATTTTCGATTCAAAAAGAAAAAAATAACCTATCTATTTTTATGAAATTGAAATTAGTGTATTTATTGGTAATTCATATTCCATAATATTAAGTGTATGATATATTTTTATTTATTTGATGTAAATGTAATTTTTTCACGTTTGAATTTGGATGAAACAATATATTTTTCAATTTCACCTCGTTTTACTTCAAGTCTTCAACCGACGTCGACGCTGCACTGCTGCAGATTAACAAATTTTGTATTTTTTCACATTTTTTTTCATTTTCGTGAAGAAAAAAAAAATACAAAATAATGAAAATAATATCGATAATATTATCGTGAATAGGATGAACAGAATGAATCTTTCGATGAACGAGATTGCATTCATCGTGTGACGTATCAACGTACCGAAATCGAAATCACTGTGGAGTGTTGACGTAGAAGTTTATCAGTTGTTTTAAAATTTTTTCGAAAATTGTTAAACATTTTGACTAAACGAATTTCTGTAAAACAATGTGTTAAATGATTGATTAATCTATTTAAAAACTATTAGTTTTGTATCGGTGTTGAATTTTGTATCACTTGGATTTTATTAACGTATAGGTGTTACGATGGTGTCGATATTGAACACAGTTGAAACCGGTCATGAAGATGTGATACACGACGCGGAAATGGACTACTATGGATTACGATTAGCTACTTGTTCTTCCGACCAGTCCATTAAAATTTACAACTTAAAAAATGGCACGCAAACTTTGGTAGCAGATTTAAAAGGCCACTTTGGACCGGTGTGGCAGGTCGCCTGGGCTCATCCGAAATTCGGTAATTTCCTTGCTTCTTGTTCTTACGATAGAAAAGTGATCATATGGAAAGAAACCAACGAGTGGACGAAATTTTATGAACACACCTGTCATGATTCTTCCGTCAACTCAGTAGCTTGGGCACCGCATGAATATGGCCTGGTGTTGGCTTGCGGTAGTCTCGACGGAACCATATCCATCCTCAGTTACACACCAGAAACCAACTCTTGGGAATCGAAGCGTATCCCAAATGCTCACACTAGTGGTTGTAACGCAGTCAGTTGGTGTCCAGCATCCGCCTTGATATCCTCATTAAACACTTCTACTAAATCACAAAACGTTAAGCGTTTAGCCACTGGAGGCTGTGATAATTTAGTAAAGGTATGGAAAGAAGAAGGCGATCAGTGGGTCGAAGAAACCAAAATAGAAATTCACTCTGATTGGGTACGCGATGTTGCATGGGCACCATCAGTTGGATTAACGAAAAATATGATTGCCAGCTGCTCGCAGGATCATCGTGTTTTCGTTTCTTCCAGTGATGATTTCATCAATTGGAAATCTGATCTTCTACATAAGTTTGATGATGCTGTTTGGAGCGTGAGTTGGTCATTAACGGCTAATATTTTAGCGGTGAGTGGCGCTGATAATAAAGTTACTTTGTGGAAAATAGATACGGAAGGTCAATGGGTTTGCATAAGTGAAGTTATCAAAGGAAAAGCAGAAATTACAAATTAAATTATATTATAATTGTTTCAAACTTGTTCAAGATGCATGTACTTTTTTTCAATAAATAGTTTCCATATTGGTAAAAATTTTTATTAACAATAATGGCAAAATTACTCTTGATAAAATTACAGAAACAGTAAAAAAAATAGAAATTTTGAAAAAATTGTTTAGTCTTGAGTGTACAATGAAGCAGCGAAAACAATATCTCGTTTTATAGCCTCTGAGGCTTCTTCCATTTTCTTTTTCAAAACCAGGTCACCAAATAATTTTGCCGCATCTTTTATATCCATGAGAATTTCATTCAATTGTTGTATACAGCGAACAATTATACCTTCTTGTACTTGCCCTTCAGCCAATTCCATAATTTCAGCAAATGCCTAAGAAAAAATATATTTATTATACTGATTAGTGATTCTTCTGAACATGAAACAAGAGACGCAACGCTTACTTTCCCGTGCGCCCATTCATGAACAATTTTCACCAAGCCAAAGTTCAACTTATCCATTTCATTAGGTTCCTGCCCACCACCGCAATTATCTCTTTCAGTCACTAAAATTTTCTTACGAACCGTTTCAATTTCTTGAATACCCTGGAAGTAAAAGAGATGTTTCACAATGTTTTAATCGTTGAAATTGCTCGATTTACTCGTGTATCTCCCCACTCACCTCTTTTAATTTTTCAGATAATTCACTTTCATTGTCATCCAATTTTCCTTGAAAAACCAAACAGGATAATAAAGCGGCAATTTCGGACGGATCAAATTTTGATAATGTTCCTTCGAAAATCAACTCCGTTATGATCAATTCATTGGAACCCATCTCACAAGCAACTTTACCCTTCATTCCAGCTGCAATAAAAATTATATATGAAACCAAAGTTACCGCGAACAATGCGGTGAGATGTATAAAAAGCGTTACGAATATCTTCGTCGTCAATATATTTCAGTTCTTTCAAAACAGCGACTTTATTCGTGTAATCTTGATACGAAAGTAAACTTTTTGCAGAAAGTAAATGCTTCAGTTTCTCTTTTCGAGCCTCTTTCTCCTTGATTTTGAATATTTTTTTGAACTGTAGAAAAAGAAACGACGCAAGTAATTATTTATCTGAAGTTAACCTTCAAGATGAAATTATTTTCATTTTTACTTACAGTGGAATCGAAATCCGAGATTTCATCTTTCATGATATAAGAATCCAATTGAAATCGTTTACTTTCCAAATTATAAATCAATTCTCTGAGATCTATATGAGGTATTTTAAAATCACTGATACGAATAAAATATGAATTCATGTCGCTAGCGGTACTCAACGTTTGACTTTTTTCCCACAATTCACTTACTGCTCGAAGAAAAGTTTGACTTGGAGGAGCATCCCTGAAATAATAAAACATTAATTAAAATCTATTAAATACACGAAACACGCGCTTCGAGTACGGAAAAACCAACTTGAATCTCGGTATTTGACGCTGTTCCCAGCCTCTAATAACTAAATCACCATCTATTTTTATTGAAAATGTGGTTATTTGTTTTATGTGTTTTGAATCGATAACCAACACCAAGTGATCACTTTTAGTGCTCGGCAGAAATACTTCGTTTTTGGATAAACTCAAGATTTCATAAAATAGGTCGCTTTCCTTATCGGCGAGTTCCGATTCTGTTGTATCTCGTAATATGAGTACTCTGCAGCAGAAATTATTTAGAATTAAATTCTTTAAAATTACCCACCTATGTAAGTACATACATATTTGTTGAACAAGGCATAGATGAAGAGAAAAAACCTAAATGTATACGGATTTCTGTAGGTAAGTTCGTAAAAATAGTCTGAACTTACTTAAATCGTAACAAATCTGGCTTTGGAATTACTTGTAAGATGAGAGCTAATCGATTTACATATTGTTGATAAGTTATTACAAGGAACCTTCCTGTAGTTAATTCTTGTTTCGCTTTAGGATGTAAGAAAATTGTGCCCTGAGGTAAAATTAATGTAATTTTAGACACTGCTTTAATATGCAATTTATAAGATCGATATGGGTATTTCTAATTATTCTTACGCTATATTCATTCCAGTCGTCATTGAACGAAAAGGCGTCTCGGAAAAATGAGTCAAATCGCTCATAAAATGGTATATCTGAAATATTCTCGGTATTGTCCTTTTCATCATCTTCCAACTCTTTCAATTCTTTTCGATAAATATCAAGTTTTTTACGGTTACGTTGTTCCTTGAAACTGTGCGACATAATGTCCTCTACTCGCATGTCACTTACTCTCATCAAATTCAATACCATTGAATACGTAATTTTGAACTGAGACTCCAATTTAGTCGGATCACCTGACAAAACCACAAAATTTAGTACGGAAATATGCATGCTTTATTGCTCAAAAATTCAACCAACCTAGCATCATTGATTTCAAATTTTGAGCTTTTTCGATGTCATTCTTGCATAAAATTATCACAGTACCAGTGGCGTCTTGTCCTCTTCTACCAGCACGGCCAGCCATCTGAATGTATTCGGCCGGCTGCAAATCACGCACACTACAACCATCGAATTTCGATATCGAATCAAATGCTACGGTTCTGGCTGGCATATTGACTCCCATTGCGAATGTTTCGGTAGCGAATAAAAACTGAAAAACGTTTTTCACTTATTAAAAGTACAATACCTATTAAAAAAATAAGAACTGGAACCAAATTCAAATGGAAACGTACTTTGACTAAACCTTTTTGAAATAAAATTTCGACAATCTCTTTGAGTATTGGTAAAATACCGCTATGGTGTACACCGATCCCCTGACTAAGTAAAACTCCCATTCTTTTAATCTGCAAATAAACAATCGGTAAGCCACTGATCACTACTGTACGTAGTAATATTACAAAAATAAAACCTGCGGTAAGTCTTGATCTTCTTGCTTCAACGTTTTTATCGATTGATTGAAACAAAATTTGATATAATTTTTTTCTTCGGAAGTGGTGAAATCGATAGACATGAGAAATTCAGCATTACGATCACATTTATTTCTAGAAAGTGTAAACGCTACCACCGGTAGTTTTTCGTATTTTTGTAAAAATTTGGCGAAAGCTTCCCAGTAAGTTTTTTCTGATTTCATTCTTTGAGGTTCTGGATTTTTTATAATTTGTGGTTTAGCTCCTTTCGTCACTTTCACAGCATCATTTTTTTTGGTTCTACTTTCCACAGCTTTCATATACCTATACGAACAGGAATGAAGAATATATGTATGTAATGACTACTGTCAAAATTTCAGAGAAAAATGATGATAAAAAACTAATGAATTACTCAGCCATGTCGAACGGTCCATCTCCATCCTTTATTAAAAATAAATTATCTTCCTTTTTAGAACTTGAACGTCCTAAATATAAATAATGCTGCAAGGGTACGGGTCTTTTCAAAGTACTCACGACGTACATTTTCTGACGTTTAATTTGGCCTACCCAATCGGCGAATTCGAGTTGATTTGGGACAGTTGCACTTAACATGACGATACATACAGTTTCAGGTAGCATAATTAAAATCTCTTCCCAAACATGACCTCGCTGAAAAAAAAATATCGACGTTTCAAACATGCACATTTCATAACAAATTACCACATGAGACATTTTTACTTCGGAATCATTGATGTAATGCACTTCGTCAAATATAACGAATTCTAAATCTCGAATTACATCAGATCCGGCGTATAACATAGATCGCAAAATTTCAGTAGTCATTATGAGACAAGATGCTTGCTGATTAACTTGATAGTCACCCGTGATCAGGCCAACTTCTTCGAAACGATTCTTGAAATCACGATATTTCTGATTTGATAACGCTTTGATCGGCGAAGTGTAAATCGCTCTAGAAATAAAAATGCTTTAAATGCAAAAAAATTCTTCTCAATATTTGTAGCTTTTAAAAAATGGCACCAACTTCGCGCGGTGTTTTTGAGAAATTCCAATCGCATATTCAGCAACAACAGTTTTTCCAGCGGATGTGTGTGCGGCAACAAATACATGTTTATGCTGCTCCAATTTTAAAATCGCCTTAAAAATAACAACGCAGTTGAAGAAAAATTCTTATTAATTTTGTAGAATAAAAAAAACTTACCAATTTTTGAAAAGTATCCAATTCAAAGTCCCACGTAACCGCCGGATCTGGAATTTTTTTATGAAAATCAACAACTGGTTTAGTCGTATCGAGAAGTTCTGCCCATTCAGTTTTCGTAAAAGATTTGAGAGATTTTGCAGCAGATATTTTCAAAACTGGCATTTTTACTTCCTGAAAAAATAAAGATGAGTAGTACGATAACATTTTTAGGATTTTCTTCGGGATTTTCCACCTTCACGTGCTTTTGTACTTACTCCAGGGATCACACTTTCCTCTAGTGCGCTGAGACCACCCTCAGTTTTTGAAATTTCAACTTCCTTAGCAGAATCGTTTGACCATACATGCAGGTTGGATACATCTTCCAGAATACTTCGGAAATCAATTATGTCTTCGCAACTGCCTGACGACGCTACTTTGGTCCCCTGACCACTCGACTGTACGCCTCTCGATAAGCCCGGCGCTCTAGTCAGGAAATCTTCAACATTACAGATGAATTATACGAGATGCACATAAACTGAAATTTCACTAACAAATAATAAAATCAATCTCATAAGTAAACTAACCGTGCTCAAAATCAATATCGAAATTTTCTCGAGAAAGTTGTTGAAGCGACGGTGGGTCAAAACCGCCAGGCCAAAATGGATAATTTGTACGACTACCACGAACATCATCAGTGGCTTTGCCAGGCAGTCGAGAAAAGGATGTGGAATTTTTCGCTGTTTGGCCAATACCTTCGACAGGTAACTCATAAAAATTGAGTAACTCGCCGGTGTCGAGATTTCTTTCTACCTGCAAATAAAAAAATGTTAGGATTTTACGAGTCTTGGGAGACAAAGAATAGAAATAAATCAGCTTACCTTGAGAGAGGTGGTTAATGGGCTTAATTCGGTGTGGTAAAGTGAATTATAATTAATTTTTCTACTCCAAAATTTGAAATCATTTTTTTTATTATGAATGGGTAATTTATCAGGTTTGGTCAAGTACTCTCCGAGCTCTTTCCCAATATCCGGTAAAATTGGCGGAGGCCCAAACGGTAACTGAAAGGGTAACAGTTTTAATCGTTGACAACTTCAGAAAAAATTTTTAAATATTCTCCACTTACTTCAATCCTAAAATTGTCTTGCGGCATCCTAGAAATGATTCAAATATCATTCATTGTAATCGTAGAGGTAGAATGTAAAAATCATGTATCATTTATAAAGCTACAACTCCAAAATAATTTTATAAAGTAAAAAATTCTTCAATTTCTTTGCTTGCTTTTTTGTTATATTTTTCTTTATCAGTTGAGTTGTTGCTCATTGATAAAAGTCAGTGTTGAAAAACAGCTTATTTCCTTAAATTTTAGCTATTTTTTTTAGTTTGTCCCTCGAAATCGCGAATTGTATGTAACATTGAATTGAAATTTTGAGTAAAAGTAGTTGATCAAAAAAATTGTTTTTATGAGTACTTTCTTCGGTACCGTTTGATCTAGTTTGATCGTTTGATCGAAGTGTAACAGCCTCAACTTGTTTTGTTTTGTCCAGGTAATTTTGTTTGATCTTTCGAAGTTACATTTCGAGATTACACAGTTGAGTGTGCCATTTCGCCTTGTGAAATTTTAAATTTCTTCAAAATTTTTGGAGACACGACTCTCCTCCTTATCAATTCCCCTAGCCATGTTATTTTTAACCGGTGTAGCTTTCTTTGTTCATTTAATTCGTGATATAGAACTGCAATGAACTCATTTCAGTTTTCAAGTGATTTGCATAAATTTGTGAATTTTCGGTAAAAATGTGAACTCGTGTGAGTTTTTCTTTTTCAAGAATCATCACCTGTTCTCGAATATGTGATTCCAATATGCAAGATGTCCTGTATTTATTTTCTTATTTTTGGAGTTCAAAATTCTGGCTTCCACCCGGTATGCAATGGCTTCACGTGAAACCGAACGATGATAACAATTTTACTGATTACAGTCACTTGTATCAATTTCCATTTATATTAGCGCTCGTCATCCTGTTATTTCGATTTGCATTAGAAAAGTAAGTCGAAAATGAATCATTATTGCAGTATTTTACACCAATGAGTTACTAAACTTTTCTCTTTGACGCAGGTATTGTTTTTGCCGATTGGGATTATCCTTAGGATTGAAGTATTTTAAATGTAAAAAAGCACCACCAAATGCCGTACTGGAGAAGGCCTATAAAGCTTCATATAAATGGAGTCATAAAGATATCATTTGCTTATCGAAACAGACCGATTACTCGGAACGTCAAGTAGAGCGATGGCTACGTTTGAGGAAAATGCAAGATAAACCTTCGATCATCTTTAAATTTTCCGAAAGCTGGTTTGTATAAATAAGCACGAGCAATTTTTTCAAATTTCGAACTCGCCCATTTCAACTCTAATTTGAGGCTAATTATTCTTATTTCTATATTTTCCTCTTCTAAAATTAAGCAACTCGAAAATGAAAACTAAATAATAAATTCATTCAATTTTTATTAAAACTGCGAAAAAGGGCGAAATTTTTCAAAAAATTGACTATTGCTTTTAAATTTCAATTTTCAAGACTTTCATATTTGCAGAAATGAATTTACTTCTTTTTTTTAAAATGGGTATAATTGAATGTTTAACCTTCATGTTGCTTACAGCTACACTTTGGTCTCGTTAAACGATCACATTTTTATCTTTTTAATTGGCTGATTTTTTACAACGTGTAAAGTGTACTTCCAATAGTGAAAGTATTTTACAAACCATTATTGCTGATAAATATTTCATTGATCAACACCTATGTATACTTGCTTCTAGTTGTAAGCCTTGGTAAAAAACAACGTTCTTTAATATGATTATTGACGCATGCTTGTCATCAAGATGATAAAAGATACGTACATTGCCTACTATTTATGCACCTATACATAATTTTTCGAAGCTATTTTTGAATTTACTTATTTAAAGCTTTTTTCCCCCGCAGCTGGCGATGTTTTTACTATTCCAACACTTTTGTATTCGGATTATCAACTTTTTGGAAAGAACCGTGGTTGAGTAATTGGGATTTTTGTTGGATAAATTATCCATATCAGGTTCGTATTTCTCAAATTGCATTATATTTCAACCAACGAGTATTAAGTACTAATAATTATTTTATTTATGAATATTTTTCAGGAACTTTCTGCAGAGATATGGTGGTTTTATATGATCTCATTAGCATTTTACGTATCCATGTTCGTATCTCAATGTTTTGATTCGAGACGTCGGGACTTATGGCATACTTCATTGCAACATTTCCTTATGGCTTTATTTTTGACAGTATCATGGATATGTAACTTTTATAGAATTGGTATCATTGTAATTCTTCTGCACGATGTTTCTGATGCGCTGATACAGGTTGGTAAAATTTTATTTCCAAGTTAGCGAAATGACTCGTATTTTAATTGGTATATTTTTGAAAAAATTTTCAGGGAGGTAAAGCTGCCAAGTTCGCCAAGAGTCATAAAATTAGTACTTACATTAACATAATTTTATTGTGTGTATGGACCATCACTAGAATTTTGATTTATCCATTTTGCGTATTATACAGGTAAAGTCATACTTGAAGATTAAGTAGGCATCTATGCTTGTTAGAGAAATATCATGCATGGTGTACTTTTCATTTTACAGTTCATTATTCAGAGGACCAACAGTATTAGTTGAAACTTTTCCTGCGTATCATTTTTTAAATTTCTTATTAATTTCGTTGTTCATCGTCCACCTTTACAAAAGTTACTTAATTGTGAAACTTCATTCGAAGAACTTTTCTATAGACAAAGTGAGTAGGTGCCATAATATATTATGAAACTTTTGTACGTACTATGCGCATCATTTTGATGTGTGGTTTCCTATGATTTACAGGTGAATTTTGTAAGTTGACGTATGGCTTCAATTTGAAAAAAAAATGAACGTACTTTCAATTCCAAATTTGAAAGTAAGTAATCAAATGTAGATTTGCTCGGATCGGTCGAATAACGAAACAAATTGATGGTGATACAATTACGAGTTTATGGAAAGTTGACCCGATTTCGATCGAAAAATGACGCTCAAAAAGCAGAATTATGATTTAATGCCTAATTGAAGTGCCATATTAACTTAATGTGCGTGTGTGTGTTTTTAAAAAGGCTACTAATTGTAGCCAATCTTAATTTTTGTTACCATTTAAAATGAATTACACTGTTGGGTATAATTTATTCTGTAGTTATTTTATTGGCTTAAGTAAAACAAAATTTCAAATTTCGTAGCGCATATTATGATTATCCAAGTCGAATGTGGGATTCGACAAAAGGACTTGCAGTTAGTGAACGATTAGTGAATCTTGTTTTAATAATTACGTCGTTGACTTTTTGATCAAACGTTTCTGGTGTTAATGTTCTCCTACGGACAAATGAAAATGCCATACTTGTACTTCGGCGTCGACTTCAGGTATTCAAGCAATGAAAGATTTTAATGCAAATATACATACCTCAACTGTTCTCGAAGTTCTGCTGTGTAATGAGCTTGTGCTCTACAGTCCAATATTTCACGTTCTCTTTTCATCTTGAGTTTTTCTATTTTACCATCTTTTTCTTCGATTTCTTTTTTCATGTTGATTTGTTTCAGTCGTTCGATGTTATGAATGCTGTAGAATTTCGTCATTAGGCAGTGATGAAATTTAGAACGTGCGAAGGAATAAAATTACTTTTTTAAACGAAGCGCATGCAGCAGAGCTCGCTCGTTGTTTTCGCATTGCGTTTTCAGGCGTTTATTCTCGATGTGCAGTCTTGCGTTTGTTCGAGCTCGTTGTAAAGCTTGCCATTGTAAAAGTAATACTTGATCTTGCCATTGCTCCATGCCAAGTTGTAATTCTCTTGCCAGTTGTCGGACGTGTTCACCATGTAATTCTTTATGTAAACTAGAGAACATTTAAAAGTAAAACTGTTACTAATTAGGTACGTACCCGGGTATAATATTACATTCCTTTTGAAGAGAACAGAGGGGGGGGGGGGTGTTGCTTAATCTCTGTCTAGTTTTCCTCACCTGTCTTCTTTCAACTGCTTCATTTTGTTTCTTATGTGATTGAAATAAGTCTCAAAGGTTATATTTTCTGGAAAATGGCAACAGTCGACTTTTCGGTGTTGAGAATCGGCGGTTATTTCGGTCAAGTTTTTACGATTCATGTTCGGTGAACCCTGTTCGAATTTTATTTTATATCGTTTATAAAGGACTGAAAAACATAATAAATGAGATATTTTCGTAGATCTCAGTTCAGGAGTGATAGTTGAATTGGTACTTATTGTATTATGCTTAGGGATTTTATCAATGGCATACACAGGTACAGTGTGAATGTATTGGTGCATACTTATCCACGTACCTACCTACGTACCTCATTTAGTGGCGATGCCCATACGATTCGAGCTCTTTGAGCAAAATTATCTTGCGTTTTTTGCAATTCACGTTTCAGAGCCATTGCATCCAATATCCTGAGATCGTGATTTTTCAGTCCGCTTAACCCATCACAACTATCGAATAAATAATTAATGTTGATTTTAAAGTGTGAAAAGTAACGTCGTTCGCTAAAGTTTTCTTACCCCTCAATTTGCCTTTCATTTTCGTTTCTGTGTTCTTCACTGCCGTTATTTTTCACCGATTCGTTGTATTTGTCGTTTGATTTTTTAGTATTTTTTTCAATTTCGACTTCTAGTTTCGAATTACGTTTAGTTACGTTGTGAGCGACTTTTTTCTTTTTTGGCGATCTTAACCATTCTTGTTTACCGTTGATAGCTTTCTCGCAGTTCTTCATAAATTTATTCTGTTCTATTAAATTTTGCTTATTCTTCGACTTTTTCGTTTCGATATCGGTGTTGGCAGTTTTCTGAGAGTTTTTAATATTTCTCTGGGTGTTGAATAGTGTGGAGGATTTTTTCACGTTATCAATCTGCCAACATAATTGCTGATCGTTCATTCTTTCGGCTTCAGACATTTGATACTTTTTACTAATGTCGTTCTTGGATTTGATGATAGGATTATTTAATTTTTTCTTCAAGTTTGCATCAGTTTTCTTAATTCTGTGGTTCAAAATATTTTCAAACGATTAAAATTGAATACCTTACGTTTACTTAATAATGCAAATTCTCAAGCATGGAATTTCGAACAGTTGCATAACGTTCAGAACGCAGGGGCGTTTTGGTTGATAATAAAAAAAAAAAAAAAATGAAAAATACTTACAATTTTTTGGAAGTGAATTTTTTATATTTTTCGCAGTCAACGGATTTAGACCGGGTATATTTTTCATCCAAGTTGAAAGTGACCGATGAAATACTGCTACTGCTACTGGATAAATTACAACGCAAAGATGGAGTTTTTCCCTTTCTAAGTAAAAAAATTGAAAATAAAAGTCGGCAAATTTTAATAAATTTAGTTTCTTTTTACAAAAAATTAACCAACTTGGTAGAACTGTAACGCGTAATCGGCGTTGCCGGTGTTGAATATGGGCTGCGAGATTTTCGTTCCCTCAAAAATGAAAATTCAGGTGTTTCATCTTGAAGTGAGACTGATATCAAAATTAGCGGTATGAAAGAGTAAAATATTTTTAGAAGGAATTTATGTCGTCTATTTACTCGAGACTTGTTTACCTCTGGAGTAGTTCGATGTTCTTGAAATGGTCTCTCTATTTGGAAAAATATTAGGTGAGGAAGAAGGTGCGAATTTTTGCACTTGTTCGATTTCGAAATTTTGTAATATGTGTTTTCTGACGAGTTTGCATGTTTCTAATTTCCCTTAAATTATAACATGATGGTTGTAAGTATTTAATAATCTTATGTGTGAGTGTAACTTTTTTCGGAGATTTTTAGGAAGTAAATAATTTCATTGTAGGTGTAGGATCATAACTCAAGTCATAAGATAGAAGAAATATTTTTTATTATGTAGGTAAGTAGTAAGTACTTATTCGTTCACGTTCGTAATCTTCGTAAATATGACCAACACTTTCAATCGGTAAATTCAAGTCTTTTGCTATTTCTGACACACTTCTATGCAATAATTCAATCGGCTACGGTTACAGTATTCAGATAAGTATTGAAAACAAATTAATTTTGAATGCAGCTACATACTACGTTCTAATTAGATACATCAAGTGTGCAGAAATTTATATACCTTGATATTCGCTGAACTGCAAGCTTTGAGAGATCGTGGACTTGTTAAAATATACGGACAATTGTCTGCTTCAGCACTTTCAAAATTGTATAAATTTATGCTTGTGAGAGTTCCTTTTAGGTGTCGACTACATTCAGAACTACCACCAATCTAATAAATTGCAAGAAATAAGATTATGCGTTCGTCTACAGGTATAAATTTTAAATTTTAAAATAACATCTCATTGTAAATACATTTACCTTGTCTAAAGCTAACATTTGTAAATAACATTATAATAAATATGTCATTCAACATTCCACCGCAACAGAACAAAATCAACACGAAAGAAATTGCTTTACGCAGAGTGGTACAAAATTAGTGGTATTGCGTTACACCATGGGAACGAAATATAACACAGATATTCAACAGTTCTACAGGCTTAGCTTTACTTCAGAATGAGCATTATTCTACTGAGCTTCGGTATTCATTACATACAAATAGGTACCTAACTTCGTAATATTTTTTAAAATATAGGTATCTATTACCTATTGGTTTGAAAATATTTCAAAACATTGTTTCGTTCCTCTTGGTTGAAAGTAGCTAATTTCAAGCCTAAAAAGCGGCGACATGAAGCAGATCTACATACCTACTCATTCGGCCTAGAGCGAAACATAGATGAACGTACATATTATGTAGTTCTGAATTCTGATTATTATGTCTGATATCATTAATCGTATCAATGACGTCGATGCTTCGGCTTCATACCGCCACTGATAAAATTACGTATAATGGAATTACGTACTTCGTGTGTATATAATACATACACCAATAGTTCACGGTGATTCATTCAAGAGATGAAATTTATAACATTAAAGCTTAAAGGTGTATTTAAAAAATAAAAATAAATAGTAACGTACGAATTCTAAAGCAAGGTAATTTGGATTTTAAAGTTTTAAACTTATTTTGTTAAATTAAGGCGTGAACTATTGTTATACACATGCTAGAGTAATTAATCTTAACCGGATGATTTTTATATTAACGCATCGTCGCCGATCGCGTAGGCCCAGATACTGAATTTAGTGTGGTGTCTTTGAGCTGAAATGGCGGAAAGTGTCAAAAATTCGCAAAAAGAATTAACCAATGATGGCACACAACCGGCATTGTCCAATAAATTGCAAGAAACTCGGGTTGAAGTCGATGCAGTACGTAATAACGCAAATAGAATACTTAATACATGTACATTTAAATGGATAGGTAAAGGCTCGAATCATGTAGTGAATCATAACAACAGACTTATCTACACGGTCGAAGGGTAAAGGTTTCACAAAATGTACCTATCTGTCTGCACCCGTTCTCAGGTGTTCAAGATCATGCAAAATAATGTCGCCAAAGTTTTAGAACGAGACGAGAAACTTCATGAACTTGATGAAAAAGCAGGTAAATAACACATAAATACTGAACTGGTACGTGTACACTAGACTACATACAAGAATTCATTTTGAAAATGTTTGTGCGTGCCTTGTCCCTTATTCATTTATATGCCTACCTAAATTTTTCAGATTCTTTATTGATTGGTACATCGCAATTTCATTCCAAGGCGGTACAAATGAAACGAAAAATGTGGTGGAAAAATATGAAAGTAATGAATGATGCCTTCATGATAGATATTGTAGTTGAAGTCGCAAAGTTCAAAGTAACAACATCCAAGTACGTAAAATAATGGTATTTTCCTTCCTTTGTGTTACAGATGAAAATCATTTTGGGTTCAGTCGGTGTGTTTTTATTTGTACTCATTGTATGTGAGTATTACGACGATAGGGTATGCCTAAATAAAAATAAAAATCGAAAGTTAAATGATGCTATCTTATGTTGCAGATTGGATAATAGAAAAATGAATTGAAAACCCAACTTTAACTTGCGATTATAATAGGTTACCTACGTATGCTATGTGTTTTATATGAAAGGGTTCGGATCGGACGTTCATTTTACAAATTTTCACTCCAGTTTATTCAGTTTTATAATTTATTCTAAAAATCTACCAAATTACTCCAAGTAGGGGTAGGTAGGTAAGTAACAAGTAAGTAAGTACTCAACTACTCAATAACAATAATAAGACGTATAGTTTTTTGAATTTAAGGTGATGACGTCGTTTCATATGTAGACGTACGTCTTAAAATACTCATTGTGAATAAAATAAAAAATTTCTGTTCAACACAATCGTTTTGTTCAATTTTTTCATTCATTTCATGAATTTGTGCATTTAAGCAACATCTACATGCATTCAGCCACTATCGAGTTTTCTGCTCTCTGA
>FIZT01028912.1:0-18733 GCA_900065295.1 Paracoccus marginatus | reverse complement strand
ATTTCTCTTACAGTTTCTGCAAAAATTCACACAGAAATGTATACAAAAATTTCTTGCTAGGCATGAAGTGGACTTTTGCCCCAGTCATAATGTTTCACTTTGGAGGCCCATAAAACTTGTTATCATGAAAAAATTTTGAATTTGATTATTGTAAGTAGTACTTCCCTCATGATGCTTCAAAATTATTCACTCGAAAAAAATCTAAACGAAACCACAATTTTTTTAGAGCTTATTTGCCGAGCGCAAGATTTTCCATTTTGGTGCTGATAAACAACGAAATGCATGTAACTTTTTTTTGGTTTTCAACAAAATGCTAGTCATCAGTTCTATAGGTGCGTCATGTAGCCAGGCTTCTTCACATCAAAAAAAAAATTCAAAAAAATAAATACAGAGCGAGCTAGGTCAAAAAAGGACTTTTGCCCCAGGCGGCGTTTTGCCCCGGCTTACTCTACGGCTCCTCGTACTTTTCATGAAATTTTCCCTCTTCGTGAGGGTTTTTTTATTAACATTTTGTCTCCTTTTCTAAACTCGATTTCTACCCTCTTCTTGTCGTAATTTCGCTTCGTTTTCTCGTTCGACTTTGCGATTCTTCGTTATGTTGTCCGAGACCTTGACCGTGATTCTTTTTTCTTCGCCTGCTACGAGGTATCATTCTTTCGTCGCTTGTACATATTCTTCGTTCTCTTTCAATTCTCTCTCCCATTTCTTAGGTACCTTTATTACAGCTTCTTCGACGGCTAAAAAGTCTAGACCTTTCAGTAAACCGGCGACAAGTCCATTCACAACCTCGGCTTTGAAACTGAAAGTTTTGCCTTGATTTTTGAACTTGTTTTGTATCCGGCCTACAATCTATACTGGCTGGTTGCAAAGACCTCCGACCTTAACGTTTGATTCGTTAATTTCGACGTTTTTCGCGAGATTCTTGCTAATGCAAGTAATGTTCGATCCGGTATCGATAATCGCTTCGACATTTTGACTCGCGAATTTCAACGAGATTGGTATTTTGAGGCTAGGAACTCCTGTCTGATTTACTGATTTTTGAAGTACTCTCCATTGGAACACATCTATAAAAACCAGAAGTTTTAAGGTAGTACCCTATGACTATAAAAACACTCATACAACTGGTTATCTCACAGACAAAAAAAAACTAACAAAAGAAATACTTATTATCGTAGCTGATATAGCATTAGGCATACTGTTATAATCATAAGTTGTAATAGTTTATGAGCCACCTTTCTCACTTATTTAGTCCAAACAAATTGTTGTATGAGATTTCGGTGTGTGGTTGGTCGCGGAATCACTGACACAGGGTACGTGTGTTATAACTGTATTTTACGTTAATCACAAATCGGTAATATATATCGCGGGTACTTATTCACAAGGTAATCTAATCACTTTTATGTCTACCCGAATTCTAATCTTACCCATACTCTAACCCTTCTTATATATTAATTAATTGTTTCTATGTTATTACTATTTTCTTCGCTTTCGTTCACGTACGGTTTCAATGTCGCGTGAAGCCTTGGTTATACTCGCTTTCTGTACACGTATTCTAATGTATGTTTATAAATAGATAACTTATTTTCATACGACACAAATACTCCATTCTGGCTCACGACGAGGACGAAACCCCTATAAGCCTCTTGATGATATTATGGGCTAGATACAGGGTCTATCAAAAGAAGAAATAATACACATTAACACTAAATCAGGACTAGAAGTTGAAGGCACTCTTGACGGCCTAAGAAAATTACTCGAAACAGCCACCTTAAACAGAAACACATCTCCAACCAAGGCAAAGCCAACAATCCGCATTGCCACTGCTACCACCCAAACCATGTAACTGTAGTCGGCCGGCATGCATCCCCCCCTTCACTGGTCTCATCTTTTTCTTTTTTTGTGGCTTTTGATTGCCCTTTGAGACTGGCACTAGGTCCGTTCATGTTGTCGAACATCATAATCCAGCTAAGGAGAGAAGCAATGACCCTGGCTGCGGCCACAGACTGGGAGTAAGACACTATGCTCCACAAGTACCCGTGACCCTTTTGCGACTTTGTAAACGGCTTCCGGTAGTGATTGCGGCTTTACAGGTTCAACTGTTTCCTTGTAAAGTGCCATTATTTTTCGTAGGGCCGTGATCAGATTGTCGGAAACCAATGATAGTATGAGCACTAAAATTGCGGCTGATAAGATGATGGCAGACCAACCGTTGCTGTTTCCGCCGACGGTTTTTGCGCTTACGGCTAGGCCCATCATCATTAGGACTGCTGCCATCATCATAACCAATGAGTCATCCCCTCTCGAGTGAGCCGCGTAGCTGAGACCTCCGACAATCCCAACCAGCACTATCTCACCATAATCCAATCCACAGCCGGTTTTGGTCCATAGTATTGACCAAATCCTTGCGGTTCAGCGATAGCATAGCTCTATTTCATGGATATCAGCGCCCCAATACCGAAAATTACTAGCATGTTGACCACAACCCATATAAGTAACGCCCGTTGTGGGTGGGCAATTGGTAACAGTGGGAAGTACGTAAATAGCGGTCAGTCTATTATCAGTCAACTTATTACCCCATTGAGAGGCAAAAATTAAGGCCTTAATTGTCCAGTCTGTACGTAAGGACCGCCGGGAAGCCACATGGTGGCCCACTAGCGAAAAAACTTGGCTTGGCTCTCTGGGACGTCGCCAAATATAATGCTCTCGTCTCGCCCTTTTTTGACTGTCCATTCCAGAACATACCCTTCATGAACTTTCTTCACCTCTCCTCTAACCATTTCGAATTTTCTCTCCAAATCTGCACAATAGGATTCGGGAGGCAGTATTATGGTAATTCCACTTCCATCTTCCAGGTCTCGGAGAGTATTCAACATTGATGCTTCGCATCCTTCAGCCCTAGTCTTCAATCTCTCCTAACGGTCTGAAAATGTGAATAGATACCTATGTTCCGAAAGGACAAATTTTTTCAAAATGTTTGTTAACATTATTACGATTTTTTGTGTGAATGATAATTGATCAAACATGTTATTTTACTTTTGGATGGTATTTTTTTGAAATTTTTCTAGTAAAAATTTTATTTTTTCAAAATTTACGTTTTATATCTTTTGAGAAATTTTCCAATTTTTTACTCATGTTGAATAAATCTTTGTGGTTTGAAATTACTGCGTCTTTTAGATATTTAAATTTTTTATCTAGGGTTTTTTGGTTTGTCCTCTGCTACCATATTTTCAAAACGCGGTGAAAATTTTTGCTATTTATTATTTAGAATTGCAGTTAGATTTTTAATTTTAATTGTATCAAACGCATTAGCTACAGTACCCTGTTCGTCCTGCGACTTCCAGAGTGCTGGTATCATTTTTACAATTTTTTGAATTTTGGTCCTGGCACACGGTAGATATGTTTTTTTCAATTATTATTTTCTCTTTTTTTTCCTGGTATCCTATCAATAGTTGAGCGTCGCAGTTTAGTATGATTTTGTATGCTCCTACCTCATTCGGCAGGTTTATTGGTTCGATTGAATCGTCTGAGTTTTTAATGTAGAGGTTTTCGATTGGACTGGTTAAAATGTATTCGTTGATGTCGGTTCGGGTGACTATCATTTCATTACTATTTAGACATTTAAACTTACATTCTTTTTTATGCTTACTCGTTTATTTCTATCTCGTTTAAGAAAATTTTGTGTATACAATTATCGAAAATGGTTTGGTGTAGGTATGCTGCACTTGACACAATTTTTCTTTAGAATTACATTTACTTCACAGTTCTCCAGAGAACGTATGAACTTGCTTCGTCGCTTTATTGTATGATAGAATCATTTCATCAGCGTTTATTTGGCACGTCGAATTGTACCATTTAAACGGAATTGTGTGCACCGAGTGTACACTAATTTGCATACTTACCTATTTTTTTAATTGGGATTTTTACTTGAATTTGGATTTCGTCGTCCAAAAATTGACAAAATGTTTTTATTTTATAGTATCCGCCTATATTATCTAGAGGAATTGCTAGTTCCATGTTCAAGGGGTTTAGTTTTTCTTTTACCTAGTTTAATTAGTTCTTTCCTGAGTATGTTTCTTCCTATTGCGTTTTGACAGAATTATTCTTAATCGGCAATGGTTTATGATTGCATTGTATTTTTGGAAAACAGTTTGAATGCTTAGCAGGGCTATAATTTTTACTTCTGTTGCGTCTTTTTGTCACTAAATCACAGCACCAGTCAAGAAACTGTCCTAAATGTTCAATTATCGTGGTAAATAGAGTGAATATCTGTAAAAATTTATATTCTTATTAAATAAATTCTCAACTTGAAGTAAATACATGAAATTTCCATTCAAATTTGGAATAAGTACTTTCGAATTTTTCGAAATACCTACGCATTGTCAGTTAGTACTTCAATTAACGCCAGTCGATGGGATTTAAAAATTGCGACTCGTTTTAATTCATGATTCTGTTTACCTTTTTTCTTTATCTCGTAACAAGTATCATTTCGCATACGTAATTACGTATGGGCAAATTACCAAAAGTTTTGAACATATCGTAAAGAAAACCTTAACTGTTTTTGTAGGTAGTGTTAACTTGAGGCCGCTGTCCCGAGTTACGTCACGACCGCGAGAGTACAAACCAACGACAACGTTTTATTAACTTTTATTGCCACTCATAATAATAATCCCATATCACCTATTTCGTACAGATATACTAATACTTGTTTACCTAGACGCCGTGAGGTGTTTTGAAACATCCTCGGGCGTGTACGTATTTCGCTTATGCGACAGATTTTCGTCGCTAGAGTATTTTCAATATTTTCATAATATATCGTACCGTAACAGTAGGTAGTTGAAAAATATCCATCAACATCATTTTCAATAGAGTGTAAAATATCCTTTAGTGAATTCGTATTGGAATCGTGATAATTGGCCTGATCGTGGCAAATGCCATATGTTCGATATATCCGTCAAATTGTTTCGGTAGGTAGGTGAGTTTTAACGCGTGATTTTTGGTTTTTCTCAAAAATCCCGTAGCAGATCCCTCCACATCTGACCTACTGATCCCAGTGGATCTGTCCAGAACGAACATCCTGAAACCTACAAACACCAAGTTAACAATAAAAATATAAAAAAACAGGAAAAGATAAACTCAAATAATCACCTCAGAGGCATCAACACTGTTTTGTCATTTACAAAGATGAGCTTTGAGCTGGTTTACGAAGTTGCCTGTATAAGCGCCTTACGTGTACGTTATTCATAAAACTGCATAACGAGACCCTAAGTATATGACGGTATTGAAAAGCGGCGGGTGACTGAGGTATGGGGGCTTAGCTCGCGACGCGGTTTTAAATTAATGACGCGACGTGACGTAACTAGTATCGTCATCGTCGCAGCGTTGACGTACTAGTAGGCATAATAAAGAAGCGGCGCAGCGCGCGCTACCGTTTATATTATTTTATATCAATAATAAAAAGAAATGATTAAAGGGTAATTTTATTAATTACAATGAAAGTTCAACGATTCGTATCTATACATCTAGGGTGCATATAATAGTACATATATACTACAACATACACATATATACGTTCGTACGCATAAATACGAGTACGTAGTATAACGTAGACATTACGCGGCATAACGACGAGGAAAATTGCCAAACGCGGCGGGCTGCGAAGGCAGGGCAACGCGATAAAATAAACGAGACGAGTAATGGCTGAAAATGGCAATGTATAACATTTACTATGTCGAAACTTTCATCTTCTAATTTTAGCAGCACGTTGAATTGTTATATGGGTATAATTGATTGGTGTTTTTCAGACTCGAGCAGCACCTCGTTGCCTCGTCCGTGCTGCGTAGCCAGTTATGTACCTACGCGTATGCGTAGGTATGCCCAGACTCGTTTTATTTATGAAAAACTTTTTTACTAAGGCTACGCGGCCTCTTATGCTACGTTAGACGCAGCGAGGGCTGAATAAGAAATTTACAACGTTTAAAACAGCTCACTTCCCAGCCCCACACGTTGGCATTATGTGCGTTGACTACCACGAAGGAAATCAGTTATCGGTGTTTTTCGACGCACGAAAAAGTAATACCTTCTTTGGGAGACGGGACGAGGCATACGCTCTTAATAAATACTTGTAACCGTCAAGCTGGCAAAACTTTTAAAAACACTGCTAAAGCGAGAGAGTTGTTCACCTTGCGAGGATTTGAACTTTACACCTATTTCCCAAGCTCGCGAAAAAGTTCGCAATCGGTGTTGACAACGTACCTACATAAGATATAGTTGTACAGCGAAAGATTTCGGGCCGGGTACTCGAGAAAGCGTGCCGAATGAATGAGTTTGAATAAAGAGCTTTTTATGTACCTACACAGTACGTGCACGAAGCCACTATGTTATTGCAAAGCGCATATAGGTACCTATTACGTAGATACGAGTAACATGTAAACTTTAATAGCTTCGGATTTAATCCGTGAACTGGATTTTTACCAATGTTGCTATTTCCATCCGACTATAGTGGTACGTTTGCTTCTAATTGATTTCTCAAACTCGATAATATATTTCATGCAATGTAAGGTTTCTTCCAATATTGTGTAGCATACCTAGCTTCGTCTTCGCTGCTCTCTTCACATTCTTCAGTAATTTTTCACCCTCCTTCCGGGTAGGTACCGCAAGCGCGAATTTAATTGATCCCTATTTTATTTCTCGTGCAACGAACGATTCTTTTTGCAATTTATCACCCATCTCGGTTGTGATTTGTCGCCGTGTGGTTGTGACTAGTGTCTTCGCGAACTTACCAAAGCCAATTTTTCAACCCTACATAGTACATACACAGAGTACTACTTACTGCAATTGAGCTATTAAGGTTTATGGAAAAATTAAGAACCAATGTTCGTATGTGCAAACATGCACGGCTAATAAACACCGGAATACGGGTACGAGTTGGTTCCGTCGTCGTGTACTACGCTATACATAACGGCTTATGTACTTACCACGTATGCGAAATCGTATATTATAAATTTTTTATGAATTTTTGTCTCGCTCCATTTAGCTAGAAGCTCTTTATTTCAAATTATCGATTTGTTGCCGGCTTCCGAGTTGAAATCGACGAGTGCATTTTATCGGTTTCGATGTTTATTCGTGTATTTGTTCGGTCAGATGCTTTAAATTCAGTATTGACGGCGAGATTTTCTAAATTCCTTCGTTGAAGGTGTATTTTCATTATTCTTTGGCAGGATGTACTCATATCCTGCCATTCATTCCTGCTGTTGAGCAAATTAATACCTATTTAGTTTCAAGGGGCAAATAAAATCCGACAGTATTCTGAATAAATTCGCCGCATTAAAAAAAATTGATTTTTTTGAAAAATTTGTCAATGTTCTGTGCGACAGTTTTGGAAATTTGAAGATTTTTCGGCCAATTCAGCAATTTTGGAAAAATTACCAGTTTTGAAAATTTTGACAGTTATGAAAAATTTTACAATTTTTAAGAATTTTTATGATTATGAATTTTTCCACGAGAGTTTTAAAAATTTTACCATTTTGAAAAGATCAGCAGTTCTGAAAAGCTCGACAATTTTGAAAAATTTTCAATGTTGAAGGATGTCAAAACTTTGAAAAAGGTCAACGGTTTTGACGCATTTGACAGCTTAAAATTTTTTTATCATTTGGACAATTAAGCAATTGAGTCTACTGTGCCTTCAAGTCGACTTCCTGCCTTTGAGTAATCATGAAATTTTTGTATTCAATTTTTTTCCCCCAGATTTTCTCGAAGTTTTATTAGCCCAAGAAGAGGAGAGAGTGAGGTGGTTACCAAAAGAGTGGGGAGTAGCCGAGAGGTGGGGGAAAGAGAAAGGGGGTGATCAGCCCACACCATTCAACTTCGCAACTCCTGACTCTGGGTCGAGCCCAAGGCCCAGGCCCAAGACAAAAGCAATACAGAGTCCAAAACCCAGAGTTTGGATCCCCAATGCAGCTGTCAGTAGCCCAGACCCCCGACGCACCCGGGTGGGGAGTAGTTGTGAATTTAGACGATTTGGCCCAGAGCGATGCGAAGTTTGGAGTAAAGTTAATTACTCATTTTGATGAGTTTTTTTTGTGGTTTAGATTTTAGGACCTTTAGTCGCCTTTTATGACAGGCTGGTACTGCCGTAGGAAAATTCTAATCCGTTCCTACACGGTTTTAAATTTTGGTTGTTTGGAATTATTTCTAGGCTGTGTAGGGACAGTTTTGAAGTGGTGTGATGATGTTCGGGTCACCTCCCCTACAGAGTAGGGGGAGGCCACCCCAACTTCAGATCGCAAGTTATTGAGTTTTTGAGTTTTCGAATCGTTACTTTAATTAGAGTAGACTCCCCGAAAAAGAGAGGTTCGTTTCTTAGGAGTTTACGCTGAAGATGTTGGGGTTTAGGAGAGTATATTTTATTCGTTTTGGTTGTTTAAGGTTTTTAACTCCTTATTTGAGTGAGTTGGTTTATAGGAGGTTGGTTGGGGAAATTTGGTTTTGAATCTGCCCTTTGCTTGGGATATCGAACTCCGACTCGGCATCTGCAAAATCTTCGTATTCTTGGTCCTCTAGGGGTAATGGTTCCAGCGGTTGCTGCGACTGGGATGGTTTTTCATTTTCGTACAGTGGGTAAACTGCCTCCTATTAATGATGGCTTTGCAGCAGAAATTCAGAAAGTCCCCCATGAATTGAATTATTTTTTTGTTCCTTGCATGTGGCGAGTTTTCTTATTAAGTGAATCAAATCTGATATCTTTGAGGTGGTGAGCTAATGTTTTTCTCCTCACGTCAAACAGCACTTTCCTCACTCCCATTTGGCCCATTCTGGAGTTCTCACACACGTTCGTTGCTCTCTTTTGCGCAAATCTTGATATCGTGATTTATGATTGGTATTGACTGGTTGTATACTGTTACATCCTGTCTTTCCGTAAGATAGGACTCGGGTACGATCTCTATCTTCAATTGATCGTCAGCTATTACTGTTGTTGATCGTCAGCTATTACTGTTGTATGTTAAAATCATTTCGTCAGTGTTTATTTCACTAGTTGAATTATACCTTTTAAACGGAATCGTGTACACCGAGTGTACACTAATTTGCATGTTTATTTTTTTTATCGAAATTTTTACTTGAATTTGAATTTCGTCGTCCAAAAATTGACAAAATGTCGTTTTGATTTTGTAGTATTCGACTATATTATCTTCCGGCACTACATTTAGGTATAGATAAATTGATAATTTCTAAAAAATTAAAATAAAATTAATGTAATTATTTCATTTTTCAATAGTGAAACCACTGAGCGTGAAAATCCTCGGCGAAAATAGACCTTTTTCTACGGGAAACAAGTACAACATATCATGTCAAGTGATCGGCGCCAGACCAACACCGAGGATCTCCTGGTGGAAGGGGAATATGCCGATGAAAAATGCTAAAAAACCGGTAAGTGACTTCAATCCCACAATCTTAGTATTATTTCTGTTCAAGTGTTCACCTTTTCACCTTTATCGTTAGACAAAAATTACCACTTTTTGCAAAATGATGTAAAAACTGCAGAATTCTTGGCCAAGTAGGTACTCGTAGTTTAATTTTCACCTTTAACTCGCTCCTTTATACTTACTACCGTGCATCTTAATTTAGGTAGGTACTCTAGCAATACGCTATAAAGCGCAGTATGATGACTTGGTGGCAACAATTTCAGCAGTTCTCTCGAGTTAAAATCCACCCAACTCCGTAATGGTTTTAATTTTTGCACGAGGAAATGCAAACTTTCAACGTAAATAAAAAATAAGAAAAAAGAGGCTGATATGAGGGAGAAAATTGTTAGCTATACGCCTTTCGGTGAACCCTAAGAAGACAATTTGCTCTTAACAAGAACAGACAAGTTGGTATAAACTTGCAAGTGTACTGTATATAACATCTTTGATAAAAATAATCTCTGCAACATTTTTATTTAGTGATCGCAAACGCTGATGCAAAGAGCTTTGTGATAGTTTGTAATTTCCTTTCACATGGATGAACTTTAAAGCCACGCGAAATATATTGGACTGTTTTGCTCTCGCTACACCAAGAGTTACGGGTGGCTGGGTGAAGAGTGTGCCATATACTTACTCGTATATACTATAAGATAACCACAAATTGATAACATTCAGTGTCCTCTCGTGTACATCGAAGTAACAACCCGGTTCGCGCATTTCGTTACTTAAACTCGACCCGATGTTGAAAGTTTGGCATAGTGGCCCGAGCTAATTAGTGTTTTACAACGGCACCCCGAGTACCCTTTCACTCTGGTTGCAAATTCTTCTCGCGAATTCGTCATAAAACGCAACTTGTCGATAATATCATGCGGTCGTTCTAGCGAGCAATCCAATTTTATCACTTTTTTCCTCTTTGGTCGTCGTTTAAGCTTTGATTACAAGGCGTTTTTAGTCTAATTGCCTCGGTGGCCGGGGTTGTATCGCTTAATATTGGCAGCTGCGGATGCAGCGAGGAAATGAGACTGGGAGACTGGCAAACCTGGCCTAGTTTTTTTGGTACGCTGCGCGTCGCCGTGACATTTAAATTAATTTTTCTCCGCTTTTCTTTCTTTTAAACCGCGTAATAAAAATTCACTTTTCAATTTAAGCGCTTTAATCAACGAGCTCAATTTTAACGTTCAAACGAGCTTCGTGCAACGGCTAAATTATGAATTTTTTATCGAATGGATTTTAAAGTAACGAGCGTAAAGGAGCCGCAGACGCCGGGCAGCGTCGTTTAAATTGCGAAATAAATTTATCCCTTTGGTCCCTCCCGTTCCGCCCGTTGCTCATTCCTTGATTTTATATCGGCCGTTTATAACCTATAATCTTGCCCCTCGTCGAATTAAACTAAACTTGGCAGCTGAAATTTCACCAGCGTTGCAGTTTGATTGCGCGTCCCGGTGCGTGTACCTACTACCTACCTACTCACCTACCTTAACTCGATATCGAGGCAGTGCGCGACGTGGGTAAATGTAAATATCGTTCTGTGTGTGCTGTGATATCGATACTGTTTTGCCGAAAACCTTTGAGAGTGATATACCTTTTAATGATTACCTACCCGAGTTAATGAGTTCGTTAACTTGCTGATCGTAGTGAAAGTGATTCCAACTATTTCTTCTTTTTTTTAATATTCATTTTGTGTGAGTTTGTCCTTTGTTGGTGTACTTAGATTTCATCAGTTCGGCAACTTCATCGTCCATCGTGTTTCTCTTTTAGTTTTGTCGAATTTTCCATCGGTCGATAGGCTTTTGAAACGTACCTATCTTGCAATATTGCAGATTCGTTTATAGATTATAGCTAGCTACCTACCTACCTACCTTACTTTTTTTTTCTTACTCGTCCAAAAAATCCCGCTGGAACAGTCCCTGTAATAAGAGTATACCTACTGCCTTATATTATTTAATGTTGTTTTTAATAATATTGACACCTCTGTTCGAATTCAATATAATTGAACATTATCTATTCAATCCACGAAACACGTTAATTGAACACTTTTTGAATTTGGAATAGATAAAACTCTAATAATTGTGAAATGCGTAAAGTAAAAAAAAAACTGTTTTTCCCCAGCTGTGCATGCAGTGGTGAAAATACTGTTACCTTCGGCTTTGGCCGAGGCTAACGTAGAGCGCGAGTACTACCAGGCTAATCCTCTTCACTATCTCGAACACCTCCTTTGAATTCCACGACAATCTCGACATAGGTACTCATTTGGATTTAAAAACCGATGCACAGACACTACTGACTTATTTATTTATGTATACATATGTATTACATAACCGTTCATATAAACGGTCCGTATTCTGGTTAATTTTATCATAGCAACCCATACTCCCCTCAAACACAAGATGACGTAGAGAGATCAGCCAAACGATTAAAAACACTGTGATCTCATACTGTACGTAACAGACGAGTCAAAAATTTATGGTCGGAGTACTTGTCGTTTGCAATTTTCTCGTACAATATCACGCTCCTGAAAATTTTGGAAGGACTGAGTCCGTATTTCCTTATGTTTGGTAAGAACCCAAACCTGTCGATGCAAAATAAATTAAACCTCGACGGAGGTCAAATCGACAGGATCGGAGAAATTAGGAAACTCGAGAAAATACGCGAAAAAGTCCCAAAATGAGTCCAAGAATCCCAAGAAAAAATTAAGACTGATTACGATAAAAATCGCGAAAATCCGGATGTCAAATCGGGAGACAAAGTGGTAAAGTCCTCATCTCAACCCCCCCCCCCCAGCGAGAACTTCAATTTTTTATGCTGAATATTCAAATCACTAATCAAAAAGTGAAAAATGGGATTTTGCTCCAAATTTCGAAAAAAAAATGTATGACTTTCGAGTGAATCTTAGCCAAAATGTACGACTTTGTATTACTTGCATGAACTCTTTTGAAAATGTACGACGTTGTATGACTATTAGACACCCTGATGTAGACTCGAAAAGGATGGGTGCGACAATGTTACGTTCTTCCACGAGGGAAGACAAAATTTCAATCTTATCACCACCATAAGCTACCTATGATATAAAGTTACCGGTCAAAAAAAAACCTAGATTAAGATACAACCTTCATCAAAGAAAATTTTCGAAAAAAAAGAACCGAAACCTTTGGTCAGTAAAGTGATTGACGAGCGACGAGCAAAACGACCGAGGGAGCACCATCACCTTGAAGATTACGTTCCACTTCTTTTCATTGGGCGGCGCAAAAAGCGATTATAAAGTCGAAAAAGTTTCAAATTGGAATCGATCATATCACTCTGGATACTACGATCAACTTACCGTGTGAGCATTTTAAAACCGTGACAGTAGGATGGCCAATCCAATACGAAAATTTATTTATATACTTGTCATCGCTCATCAGTCCCATTCAGATCAACGTAAACCAACGAGAAATTATGCTATTTCCGTTTTCCCTTCGAGTTTGCTCTCACGTGACTGTCATGGTTTCGCTCACCCGGAAGGTGGAAGCTGTTGACGTGCGTAGGCCGCATAATCGTATTGATAACGCTATCCAACATAATTACCCGAATACAAATTTCGTAATTAAAAATAGAAATATTTATAAAACTGTCCAACTAGATGATAAGTGATGACTGACGAGTTTCATAGAATCATTAGCAGCTAAAAACGTGGCAAGCAATTAAACGATGAGATCGATAAAATGATTGATCGGAAACATTAAACTTCAAAATACCCGAATTGGTAATCAAAAATTTAAAAGGGTTTCATAGAATCATTAGCAGCTAAAAACGTGGCAAGCAATTAAACGATGAGATCGATAAAATGATTGATCGGAAACGGTAAGCTTCAAACTACCCGAATTATGTAGTAATCAAAAATTGAAAAAAAAAAAATTTTCAATACACTACAACCTGTAAAAAATTAAAAGAGAAACTTCAAGAAACGCACAGTTCCTCAAAAAAAAAATCTTGCGACTTCTCGTGTAGAATCTCGCATTATTCGATTTGATGTCAACTTCAAAAATGATAAAAAGAACGCGAGAAAGATCATATCACATCGAAAACGGAAAATCTAACATTGACAAAATTTCTCGAAAATGTAATCACAAATTTTCTCACGAATAGGAGAATTCAAACTCGTAACTTTTTTCAATAACTTCATTTCGCTCCAAGTTACTCCAAGTCAAAAACAAAATTCATCGCGAAAACTTTAAAAAATGATGAAATTTCAATTTTTCTTACGATCGAAATGATTTTCAGAAATGCCAACCTTTCAACAAAAATATTTTTTTCACCCATGAAAATTCATTTTATTGAAAAATATATCAACAACAAAAATGCCCGATCAGGAAATTCGGTTCAAAATGTACCCGAATGCTCCAATCAGTAGAATCGGATAAAAAAATCTGTATTTTTCATGTTGTACTTTCGTTTTCAAAAAATTGTATTTTTATGAATTTTCCAAAATTGCAGAACTTGTGCTGACTCGTTGATGAGATGATAACGAGTCGTCTCAACTCGGAGGAAAAATAATTTTGAAAAATGAAAAAAAAAAAGTTAAAGTTGAGGAACTTAATAAACTTCAAAAATTGAAAAATCGACCAAAATGGAAAACTTCAAACACTGAACAACTTTCTCAAATCAAACAGTTTTGAAAAATTGAAAAATCAAAAAACATTTAAAAATTTTAAAAATTTAATGATGTAAAAAAATTGAACGATTATGAAAATTTGAAATAGGTATTATAAAAATAAAACCGAAGAAATTGAACTGAAAATTTTTTAAATTTCATCAATAACTTGAAAATTGAGAAATAGTCAAAAATGGAGGAAACGATAGAATTTTGAAAAATAAAAAAGGTCAAAGCTGAAAAGGTGGCAGTGTTGACGACATAACTTCAATGAATTCAGTTTTGTGCAATAAATTACCAAACTTTTTTTGAAAAATTATTAAATTTTCCTATTCGAGCACAGCGTATGTATGCATATTTGTATAGCGTTCAGAGTCTAATCAACTTTCAGCGTGGTTCTTGAAAAATATGAAAAAGAAAATCAAATAATAGTTTCGGAGAATGAGAAAAACTCGGAAATTCGAAAGACGAATAGCATCAAGCATGATAAAAATTAATCCGTGCTGAATTAAAAGCGAAAAGTACAAATGAAACACTCACCAAATTCTTCAGGCAGAAGGATGAAAAAATCACATCGAAATTGAAACTGCATCCATCTTGAAAGTATTATACTTAACACGAGAATGAGCGAAGAAAAAATAAAGTGCGATAAATTTCAACGCGAATTTCACAAAGACGAAAAAGAAGCGAGTTCAACCGCGCCAACAAGATGGCGTACTACATCGAACAATGAAATTACGTGAATAATTGCTAAAAAGATACGAAAAATTTCAACGCGAATTTCACGACAACGAAAAACAAGACTACTTTCGACGTACAAGATGGCGTTCATCGGACAAAACTACAAGTTATAAACTGAACAGGCAAACGCAATAACAAAGACGAAAACAACTGACGTTGACGGACACCGAGCGACTAACTAACTGTAGTTTATAACTTGAATTCGGTTCGAGACTCGACACTCGGCTCGGATAGCGCAGTGGTGGAAGATAACGTATTGAGGTATTGTTGCGTTACAGTGCTGCCACGGTCACATTTTCTAAAATACACCAACTTCTTTTGTATTTTAGTCACGTACGCTTTTTCTTTTTCGTCGAATTCCATTCCACCCTCCACGTCGTACTACATTCGAACTGATTCGAACATGATAACATGAAAAATAGAGCAGGTTTCAAGTTGAAACTTGCACCATTTATATTTCACCTTTGAGACTTGAAATTTTCAACTCTCAAGGAGAATATTAATCCACATCGTTCACAAAATGGAAAATATAATGTACGTACATTTAAAAAATTCAACAACTATTCTTCGCGTCCGCAAAAAAAATCATGAAAAATCTTCTTTTTCAAATACAGACTACTACACTTGCGACGATAAAGGGAAGATCAGCGATTTTCTAATAGTTTGTAATACAAAGTGGAAATTCATTACTGAGGGAAATCATTAAAAATTCATTGTACCTACGGCAGGAAACAATGTTCAAAATAAACTCGAGGATTTTTTTCAAAAACGTAGGAAAAACGTTACCACACGACACGAAGATGATTTCAAAAAAAGTTCAACTTCACAAATAATTTCTGTACAGCTGTATGAGAAACCAAATCTCATGGATAAATTTTCAAATCGAATGTGAGTTTTACAAAATGTCAACTTCTTAGTTTTGAATTTTAGTGCATCCCAGTGATTACATTAGGTACGTACAGTGTATTCAAGATCTCCTTTGTGGGTAGGAACTGTGTCGCCTCGAGTATTAGAGAATCGAAATTTGAATATCAAAGAAGAAAACGAATTTAAAAAATAGTGTGTTCACTCACCCCAATCCATCACCATTAACCAATCCTCACCCACAGATTTTTTCAAAATCAAAAAAAAAAAACAATCGTTAAATTTTCAACTTCGAGTATATTACTTCAACATACAGAAATACAAAGAAAAGTAATCAAAAAAACAAAAAAAAGGTCAAAAAAACAAACGTTGAAATTAGAAATAATACTTCTTCACGACTGTAACTGAGCATCTAGCCAGATACACAACACTTTTTTCTGAACTCCTCTACTATCTTCATATCGTCATCGAAACACCACTCAAGCACCACATTCACAACCTCATCATCTCGCTCCAACTTCAGCACATTTTTCAAATACTCGCACAACGACCGTTCTGTAATCTTTACAGATTTAAACTCGCCAACTTTCTCAACACTACCGATCGCCCACACGAGAAACGCTTGAAAATCATCGAGCAGTTCGGATAACCGTTTCGTCACCCCGTCCAGGCATTTCTTCGTTAGGCGAAATTTGTCCTTCACCAGCATTGGAATTCTTGCGGCGAAAAGCTCGCCCAGAGGTAGCGATTTCTTGAACTGTTCGAGTAGATTTGGATCGTCGTCGAAACACCAACTAATGCACTGTTTCCATTCGTCATCTAGAGCGATGCTGTCTGCGTTTTTTTTCTCGAATCGATCGTTACGAAATTTCTTGATGAAATGTGCCTTGATTTTAGGCACGAGCGTATCGTCCAAGAAATAGGCTTCGATGTGTTTTCTCGCAGCGAAATAGTTCATTTCGGAAATTCTGGATAAGTTTATATCGAGCGTGACCACGCCGTGTTTATACTGTCTGTATTCGTCTTCGGTAAATACCCCTTCGACGAATCTGTCTAAATCGACGAGTGATGCATCGCGTAGGTACAAATATACCGCTTGTTTACAATGAAGTAGTATTTCCCTCTTCAAATCGATTATTTCGGCAACGTTTCCGGAACACGCGAATCTCACGAATGCTTCCAAGCTTTCGATATCTTTTTCGACAAATCTCGCTTGAACCAGCCAAGAAATAGTATTGATGTTTCTCATTTCGGTCTTCCTAAATTTGTTCATTTCTTCGTCGCCGGCAAAACACAATTTCATCGCTTTCTCAAGGTAAGAGTCGTAACGAGGAAGATGGTGCATGCCTATCTGGGACCAGTAGCATTTCCAGAATGTGGAATTGTACTGCAGATCGTTACGTTTCAGTACCTCCAGCATCAATGGTAAGTTCATACCGTCGGTCATTTTGCATTCGTCATCATCCGATACGTGATAATTCTTGGCTATATCCATCAGCTCCTTTCGGAAACGAACAGCTACGTGATTTTTCACAACTTCCGAAGTGTTTTGCCAAATCAGCTGCAGATTGTATTTCACGTACTCTCGACCTAACTTGCTGTCCAGCTTGAAAACTTCGGTCATCGCCGTACCGACGAGATCGGGGTTCTCATCAAGTACTTCACTCATACGCTTCATCGTCATCGGAATGTACTTACGATTAGAGTGCTGGGGAGAGCTGGCCAACAAATACAGGATACGGTCTGCGTGATATTTGCATATTTCTTGCGATCCCGACGTCCACGAACTCAGCAGACTGGGAAGCACCTTGATGGCAATTCTGGTTTTTTCCGATTCGCCGAACAGAACGAACAAAATGAACTTTCTAAAACACTGCACTTTATGAGAAATACATGGCCATCAAAGATATTTGTTTACTGTGAAATTCTAAGATGAAAAAGCTCAAGGTTCGAAATTTTTCTTTCAATGTACAATGTTTGTGTAATTTTTCTCTTCGCATTTTTTGGTTGGAATATGTAAAAACAGCGATTGGTATGAATTTTATGATTTTCTCATTTTGTATCCATTTCAATTTAATTAATAACATCGCGCGGCGGAGAAAAAAATTAATTTTTTCTTGAAAAATTTTCAAATACTCTCGTAAACTTGCATGTAAAAGAGCTCGCCTAAGTGTGCTAGAAAGCTCGGGTTGGTGAATTCGGAATCCTCGTTGAATTCCACTTCGGGTGGGGTGGTATGTATGGAGAAACATTCATACGCCAATTTTTAATTGAATTAAAGAAATCGCGCGGCGCGGAAAAAAAATGATTTTATTTGAAAAATTTTCCACTTCTCTCGTAAACTTGCATGTAAAAGCTCGCCCAATTGTGCTATAAAGTTCGGGTGGTAAAATTTGGAATCCTCGTTGAATTCTGATTCAGGTGGGGTGGTATGTATAGAAAAATATTCATACGCTGATTTATGATTCAATTAATAACTGCGCGGCAATGAAAAAATAATTTTTTTTTGAAAAATTTTCAAATACTGTCGTAAGCTTGCGTGTAAAAGCTCGCCGAAATGAGCTAGAAAGTTCGGGTTGGAAAATTCGGAATCCTCGTTGAAATCTGATTCGGGTGGGTGGCAAGGTGGAGAAAAATACTCATGCGTTGATTTTTAATCCAATCAACAACGTTGTTATTTGTTTCAGATCATGCCTAAAATTATGACATTTAGACCAACTCTGAAGGAGTTTGAAGATTTTCAAACATACATAGAGTACATGGAGTCGCAAGGCGCTCATTTGTCGGGCATCGTCAAGGTATTGTTGTAGATTATTAGTACAGGCAATTTACGAAAAAAGTGGAAAAAATTTATAACAGCGGTTTTTTTGCGGGAATGTGTTCAGAAGGGTCCCAATAGTTACCCTATAAAATCCAAGAGCTCCAAGTGTGAAGGAAAATTTTTTTTTGGGGGGGGGGGGGGGTGAAACATCCCCCTAAAATGAGTTTTTCCTCATTATTTTGAAAAATATCAATTTTGGATAAGAAATGATAACAAATT
>FIZT01028899.1:0-21094 GCA_900065295.1 Paracoccus marginatus | reverse complement strand
ATTTTGGAATGTCCCCCACTCAAAATAAACTATCCCACCGAATTTGGTCAAAATCCAAGGTATATTTTTTATTTCACTCCACCTAGTGTAGGTAAGTGTATACTACTCTCTGGTATGAAAATGTTTTTATGGGATGAACGATATTTGAAATTTCAGTCAGCAATGAATACCATAATTTTTTTTTCAAAAAATTCCCGTAATTGTGTGGCCGGAGGTGAGGGGGGGGATTTATTTTCTCACTTTCTGATTAGGTACAAGTTTCTTTGCAATTTGGAGTGATTCGTACTTCAAGTGCTCTTTTCATCAATTTGGTAATGAAAGTACGTGAATTTTCAAAATTGTCCGTTTCCGGAAAAAAATTTCAGTTGAGATCATTTTTTTTTGTAAATTGAAAACCTAATCTTTGATAAACTGCTAATAAAAGTCAAAGAATTAGTTTTTGTGAAAAAATTGGAGACCGGAATTGAAAACATAATTTTTTCAGAAAGTGAAAAATTGATTTGGAAAATAATAAAAATTGGTTTTTTGTCAAAAAAAAAAAAGAAATAAACTGGAAATAATTTTTGAGAAAAAAATGAAATGAGTTGAAAAAAAATGAGAAATGATTTTTGAAATAAAATTTAAATTATTATTGTAACTTCTGAAAGAAGAATTTGGGCAAAACTCAAAAATTAAAATGAAGGAAAAAAATTGGGAATCAATTTTTCGTAAAATGTGTACTGAAAACTTTCATAAGTGCATATTTTGAATTATTTCATAAAAATCAAATTATACTTGACTCGAGGTGTCATTTCGAGATGATAATGTGCCTATTAGTCAGTACTCAGGTCAGTCTAGAAAATCTTTCATTAAAAAGTTGAAAGTTACGATTTTCTGTTCGCTCTCATACACACGCAGAATATACATAGAAGGAAAAAAATATAGCTATATAGTATAATCTCAAGTTCAGCGCGCATAAGCACCATAGAAGCCTTTTCCAAAAGTCATTTTGACAGCATGCCTAATAAAAGATTTTATCGCACGTTGTGCCGAGCAGATTATAAAACGAAATGGTAATTAACGCCTACGCGTGTTTTGCTCCGAATTTCTATAATCAAAAATTTCGGAGCCAACCGAACAACGAGTATAATCTCGAAAGTTTCAAATATTCTGTGTATAAAACTCGCGATTTTTTTTTTCCTTCATGGATGGAAAATTAAGAATGTATAAATTGGTGAATTATTTAGAGAGTTGAATTTTTTTCCCTATTTTTCTCTTCGAAGCTTACTGCCTCGCATCGCTTTCCTCCCATGATACCGTACCAGTATCACGTTTAGAATTGAATCTTCCTAATTAATCGAATTTTACTTACGTAAGTACGTATACTTACTTACTTTTCGCTAAAGGAAGTACATGGATTTAATCTTTAACGCGATATGTCGCTATCGTCTTTCCTTCTTGAGCAAAAGTTATCGTTTGGATGAGAATATTAATGAAGAAATTTGGAACTCGGTTGAAGTTTTGAAAGTTGGCTCGTATAATGGGGGGGGGGGGGGGGTGGTTGAACGATGAAATAAGTAAGTATGGATAAAGCGAAGCAAAATGTGATTTATTTGAAGTAACATTAAGAGTATTATTAGGTGAGATATTTCAAATGAAGTATTAAGAAGTGCACTTATACATATTACCCCAGCAATAAATGCGAACTTACATAATAATCACTTTATTTCCAACAAAAGTTTCGTTCGTGCGGTACTTTTTATCGAATATTCGACGTTTCCAACTGTTCAAATGATTTATCATCTGTTTTCTATTTTTCATCAGATGTAATCTCCAGATTGGCTTTTAGAGAGTGTAGAAAAAGGATGCGCGAAATTGATTGCTAAACGAATATTAAAGGAATGGCGCAGAATGAAGAATCTACTACCAACAGCGAAAGGTTAGTGCGCCGTATAATTTCTTAAATAAATTTTCACCCGGTGAGAAAGGACGACATGTTGTTACTCCACGTGATTCGTATTATCAATAAGATCGATTCGACTTTTTACCTTGGAATTCGCAGCTGTGCGAATTGCGAGTGGTACGCTTCCCTGCGCCCTGGTCGACTCTCTAGACGTTTGTAAAAAATTCCCTCTCGAGAAAGTATATTACATAGAAGAAAAAATATAGCATTCGAGAAAGGAAAAAACCATTTTTCTTTATTTCAACTAAATGCCTCCTCGCTCTTGACTGGTCTAAAATTCGAAACATGTATTATCCATCGAGTTTCTATTTTATACGTAATGTAGATTATATGTTTAACTGTTATAAATTATATATTATACGATCGGTCGGTGTGTGTATGGTAGGAATGGATAGAAGGGTGAGAGGAGGGCTCTCTGAGGAACCATCGATAAATTTTAATAAAAAATACTCGATTTTAATGGCTAAATAAACTGGTAGGTTTTTTCTTTACGGTCCTTTTTGTCGTAAAATTCTATTTCGTGCGGTCTTTTCCAAACGGTAGCAAAGGAAAGATAAGATACTCAGAAGGAGGCAGAGTTGGAGTTAGGTACATTAAAACTGTAGAAATATTGGCGAAATTTTACCACGCAAAATCCTACCAAAATTATCGAGATTTGAGAGATTAAGCGAATTGAAGATTTCGTTCTGCTTTAAAATAAACGAAGAATTTGGCAAAGCGAGTACAACTCGAACTCGTGCAAACAAAGAAGTCGAAGTCGCTCGGTCGTTTTAAAAATTAACCAAATATGTACAGAAGCGAGAAATGCTGCGAGTTAAAAAAGAAACGCTACTTTTGATAATGCTAACTCTTTTCTTATGTAGCTATAGGGCAGCTATAGCCGCTTGAAAAAATAAAAAATTACAAAAAAAATTGTAAAATTTCAAACAGAGACATTAAAAAGTATAAGAAAGTTTTTTTTTACAACGTCGAGAGAAATATTCTCAAGTTGACGCAAAAAAACTTATATTTTTTATTCGAGTAGCACAAAAAAAAAAGGGACACGAGTTCACTTTATCGATTTTTTATTGTTAATTTCGAAAATTCTTTTCGCAAAGTGACGACAATTCTGCGCTAAACTGTGCCCTTTTCCGAAAAGCCGCAGAATAAAATGAAATAATAAATATATAGGTACCTAGATAACTATACCCATTAAATGTAAATGTCAAAAATTGAAATCTCATGAAAATGTTTTGTGCGAAAAAGCTAGAGTATAATATTTGAATACTTTATCAAGGTTCTTTTTCATTCTTTTTATATACAAATGAAAAAAAATATGTGAATATCAACGAAGATATTTTTTTATTCGCTTTGAAAACCATTTAACATGCAACGTCAACAATCCGCCTGTGACATCGTAGACGACGATGGTAATTTATTACAAAGGGCAGACAACGGTATGCATAAATAGCTATGCACAATGAAAAAAAGAAGAAAATTTTGCTCGAAAAATTTTAGAATTTTCTCGTTATTAAGCTAACGACGATGCAGTCGTACGAAATAGCTCGAAAAAATATTTTTAAAAATTCCAACTTCCTCAAAAATTGGTTTTCCTACGTATTTCCTTAGGGTTTGCTTTTATGGTAAAAGTTGCTCAGTACTTTTTTCTTCTATGCTCGATTTTCTAAAACTTTTGTCTGAGAAATTTTTTTTACGATCATTTGGCGAGGAGGTGGAGAGTCCTATTGAGTGTAAAGCAACAAAATACTGAGCTACTTTTACTTAGGGTGGTGCGTGGTGGAGACTTCATAAAAAAAATTTGTAAGGAGCTTGTGTGGTGGTAACTACTCATAGATGTTAGTCAGGAGACCTCTCTCGATAATTTTTCGTCATAAAATAAGCTTTCTGTGGCAATCAAGGTACAATCTGCTTTTTCATACGAACTGATGCCGGAATAACGTTGAACGAATTTGCGATGAGCGATGATATAATTGAGAATAAATAGTTACCCTGACAAATGACAGTTCACTGTCTCTCACATTTTTTTCTCGAACGGCGTACTTATAGTTTTGAGTGTAATAATCTTGAAATTTAAATAATCACTTCGGCAGAAAAACTCGGCTTGTTTCAGTTTTCCCCGCTCATGGGTTTTTTTCTCATTCCATTAATCTGCATCTAGATAAACTGCGAAAACGAAGCTATAAAGTAATTTGTGTATACTTCGAGTTAATTTCGATTGTATGTATTTGGGAAATCTCTCGAACGGATTAAAGTCGTTTTCGTCCTTAATCCGGATGACGTTTTCGATTAACTTGATATTGCGAATTATATGTATAGAAAGAAAAATAGCATAATGGAGCTGGCGTATTGTTTTCGCCAATTTTCAGTTTTACGCATTATTTACACTCGAAATGAGGCGCGTTTCGAATTTCGCGTCGAAAGCCGGGCTAGTTCATCTCGAAAATTTCAGTGTCGTTCGTCGTTCGTCGCAGAAGTTTTGTGTATAGAGGGAACTGTCGACCTTTCCCCCCACCATCTCCGCCAAAAAAAGAGGAGAAAAACGAAAATCGTAGTGCGATGTAGTTGATAATTGGACATTTTATTTTCAGTTTTTTCAATTTTTTTTCCATTTTCTTTGAATGTTTCACAATTTTTTTTTACTCATTTCTCTCAAAACTTTCGACAAATTTTAAAAAATATTTTTCTCAAATTTTTGCAATTTTTCTTTTAAATTTTTCTCGATTTTTTTCAATTTTTCAATTTTTTTTTCATGTTCTTCTAAATATTTTTCCTCGTTTTCAATTTACTTATTTTTCAAATTTTTCTGAATTTTTTTTTGAATTCCTTTTATTTTATTTTTTTCAATTTTTCAAAACTATATCAAATTTTTTGAAATTGTTTTTTTGAACGTAAACAGAGTAGACATCGACTTCAGTCCTTTTTGGTTACTTTTCACATCTAAAATGACACTTTGGTCTTTCTTTCTCCCTATTTTTAAGCAAAAATTCAAATTCTTTTGAAAACTTATTTTCGACAACGTAGCACCCTTCCCCTTGGCTTACTCCATCCACCTGTGATAGTTTGGGTTCACTCCGAGTAACCACTTCCTAGGTAGATGGTCCAAAAACTGGAATTTAATTGAGAATTTATCGCATTTTGAGATATTTTTAAAACTGATTTTTAGCAACGTAACCCTCTTTCCTTTGACTCATTCTATCCTCCCGAGGTTGTTTGAGTCCACTCCGAGCAACCCCCTGCCAGGAAGGTGTGATGAAAAATTTCATTATTTATGACATTTTAAGATATTTTGAAAATTGATTTTCGGCAACGTAGCCCCCTTCCCCTTGACCTAATCTATCCACCTGGGGTAGTTCAAGTCCACTCCGAACAACCCTTCGCTATGTAGATAGTCTGAAAAGTGGAATTTAATTGCGAATTATCGCATTTTTAGGTATATTTTGAAAACTGATTTTCGTCAACGTGTAGCACCCTTCCCTTTGACTTATTCTATCCATCTGTGGTAGTTTTGCCTCACTTTGCGTCAAATTTGTCCTCCCTCCTTGCAAAAAACTGTAAAAAAAATGGCCTTTGAAAGAATTTTTGGTCATGTTTGGGTACCTACTTTTTGTCCACTTTTTGGTCACTTTTTGCTCAAGTAGAGTTACTGAAAGTTCTTTTTTTTCAGAATTTCGCTATGATGCGTGACAGAGAGAAGAGTCGCATGGCTCACAATTTATGGAAAAATCCAGCCAAGCTGATTATTTTGGAAATACCGTTGCCTATATATGTACTTGTTTGGAGGAGTAGAATAATTTATTAAATCATCTTACCTCGTATTATTTAAATTTTGAAAAAGTAGTCAGAGACGTGATATTAAATTCATTCGTAGGTAGTTTTAAAGCGTAAAAAGTCTGTTTTTCCCCTTAAAAAGGAGTACTCGAAAGAGAGAAAATTGAAATTACGTCGCTTTTTCCTTTTTCTCCTCTTTTTAGCGATACTCGCGACGAACAAGGGCGAGAAAAACTTACGTATTACGTTAGATTTACGAGAGAAATTCTCGCTATCTCGAGTTCTCCCTCCCCCCCCCCCTATCTCTCTCGTGTAATTCTACGATGCCTTTCGAGAAATCGTTAAACTAAAAAGGAAAAAAAGTAATTTAGCTTGAATTTTTTTGCATCGAGTTGAATCGTCGTTACACTTACAAACATCGAGCCGAAGACAATTCGGTTTGTAATTTTATACGTGTTGAGTTGTCGAGGGTATTTATCGGAGACAACCAACGTTTTATCAACTTTTGGCCCGGCTCCGGCTGCTCGAGTGCGGAAATCGTGTTAGAAATATTCGCTCGAGAAGAGTATCCACATAGATAAATCGAAATTAACGCCCGCCCACCGTTCGAATATTGAAAGTTTTTCATTACAACCAACGCGAGGCAAATTACGATGGATTTTTTTGTTGTTGTTTTTTTTTCTCGTCAGTTTCTTCGTTGAAAAAAAAAATCAGGCTAAACTAATGGAAAATGTCAAACTTTACCAACGTGTAATTTATACTTTTGTAGCGGAGGAGATTGGAGATATTTATGTACCTTTCTGTGGGCTGCGGCAAAGCAACCCACCTACCTATATATATAGGTTGATTCGCTTTAACCACACAGCAGCGTACTACCGAACGAAAGACTCTGGTTCATTTGGGAATTAATATTTTTTCGAATTATTTGGCCATAAAAATTTTTTGCCCAAAAGTTACTCGTTTAGATTGGCTAAATTAGTTTTTATCGTTGCGAAAATACCGAAACGTTACGCGCCGGCTTGCCGTAATGGAGTATTATGTTGTAATTTTTTTTTTTCCACGTTTCGCTATTCCCGTCGACATGACTCGAGATGTAATTTTACGCAGGAAAAATGATACATCGCCGGAAGTGAGGGAGGGGGTGTAGAGAAAAATGGAAGCACATACTTTATTGTTATTTCTGTCGGTATTTTTTTCCCTCTCCGGTTGAAACGCAGTTTTGTTACCTACGTGAAATGTTCAACAGGGAAATTCGGAATTTTTTCAATGTCGAATGGTGCAAAATGAGCGTAGAATGTTGTAGAAGGTATAACGTGTTTTGTAATTCGTTGGCGAAAAAATTTAGAATATGTACGCTTTGTAGAGAAATAAGCGTCATTCCATGATTTGCCTCTACCTCAGGGTTCTGTTATATACTACACTTACCCTAGTTGGCTGGATTTTTTCTTAAGGCCAGTGCTCAAAAAGGGGGTGTATTTGAAGGTATCTTTGGGGGAAAGAAATGAACAGTTATTCGGTTGCTTTTCTTGTGTTTTGTCAATTATTTTGAATTTTTGTTGAAATATGCGTAAAATGTGTCGATTTGTCGCTTTTCTGCCGACTTTAAGCGAGTAATAATTAGGATGAAGGGATGAAAGGGGGCAAGAAATATGTTTCGTAGTTTTTCAAATCAGTTCTGTTTTTTAAAAAATTTTGTATCATTTTTTAAAATAATTTTTAAAAAATATTTTTTTGGGAATTCACTTTAAATGAAAAATTGTAGATTTTTGAAGCAGTCAAGTTTGAAATTTTTTGGGTTGACTCTGAATTTTTTTTTTTTGGAAAATTATTTCCGATTCACAGAAACTGATTTTTTCCGTCTTTGATACATTTTTTCGGTTTTTTGACTATTTAGGAATCAACTCTCTCTCAACTCTCTCCCCCTCTGACAAAAATTTGAAAAAATGAGTGTTGTGAAATCTAGGCTGAAAAACGTAAAAATGAAAAAAAATCGTCACACAAAAGTTGCCTCGAGGGGTTTGAAATGTTTATGGTCAAATTCATGGTCAGTCGTGGGGGTTGGAAAAATTTGAAAAAAATTCGTAATATCTACATACCATCATGTACATGCCAAGTTTGGAAAAAATCTATCAAGAACTCGCTGAGATGAAATTTTCAGCTTGAAAATCGGGTATTTCGTATGCCCAACCCACCTGAGCGAAGGTGAGATAAAAATTCACTCATGGGGTTTAAAATTATCTTCTAGCAAAACGAATCGAATAGCATGAAAAATTTTCGAAGTTCCAGCAGAGCCCAAATGAGCCCCCTGTTTTCACACCAGATGCTTTTGATAATTTTTCAAAAATTTAAGAAACCTCCAAAAATTGAAAATGCTTCAAAAATTTGAAATTACTTCAATTTCAGAGTTGATATTAGAGGTTTTTTTATAAATTGAATAGTTTTCAAAAGTTATTGAAAATATGAATCGGCCCTGTGAGCGGATTTTGAAATTTTCTAGTGGTCTTCATGGTCCTAAAACCCCCGTGACAAAATTTTTAGCTTCCTATCTTCCTCTTGACCCCTTTCAGAGGTGTGAAATATCGACTTTCATTTGAAATTTCTATTTTTCGTAGTTTTCAATGGAAAGTTTTCAAACTTGCAGGGATTTCAGACCCAATTAAAGGCTATTTTTATGGAATTTTTTGAACAAATTTTCGAGCATTTTTCCATGGTCAAATGGGCATTTTAAGATTTCTAAAGACCATTTTGGTAACCCCTTTGAGGGGTGCAATTATGATAAAAATATACAATAAATGTACCTAGTCTAGATGTACAACAAATATTTTTTTCAGAACTTTCTGTAAAGGTGGAAGACCTTCAAAAATGCAAAAAACTGATTTTTTTACCCCTTTTTCACCCCTGAACGGATAAATTTTGATCAAATAAAAATTCCAATGCCAAATTCAGATTCTGCAGGTCAAATTACCCCATCTAGATACTTTTCGCGATAATGTTGGCAAAACTTGAAAAATTCGATTTTCCCCTACATTTTCAGGAAAAAAAGGTCAAGAATAAATCCAATTTTTCAAGTTTTTCCTAAATTATTGTGAAAAGTATCTAGACTGAGGTAATTTTTGGTCCGCAGAAACCGAATCTGGCATCAGAGTTCCCATTCGACCAATATTTACCCTCCTCGTACCCCTTCGAAAGTTTGAATTCTTGGGGTAAAAATTCAATATTTTGAAAATTTCACTTATGATTTTGAAATGGATGTTTACAAAATCTTCAATTTTTTCACTCCATGAAACTCGTCTCAAAAAAAATTTAACCATCGCGAAAAAACCACCCCTGTAGAAGTTTTTATTTCGACATCATCTATGAAAAGCGGCCAGATCGTATCGACGGGTCTTTATATTACCAAAGTTGGTTTATTTTTCGAGCTGACGTTTGAAATACGATGATTTTTTTATTACGAGTAGTCGACTATCGCGTAATGGACTTGAAAATCGTAAAGATCGGCGGTATTATGTATATGTACGTCTGTATAAATGTATACAAAATATACGATGATTAAAAAGTTATTTCGGCGCGTTTCGTAAGTTTCGTAATTGGAAGACAAGTGGCATTGGTAAAAGTTTTCTACTTAATATTCATCGCTGACCTAGTTAGATTAAGGTTTTGGCATAGGGCAGCGCAGCGTCCATCCAAATGGCGTGGGTATAACCTTGCACAGTATCGAGGAAGTATCCGCGAAAGAGTGTTTCTACAAATTTTAGACTCGAGAATCGAGATAGATGGATTATTTTCAATGTGCCAGTTGGCAGATGACGTGGTTAAGAAAGTTGTCTTCTCAGAGGGCATCTTCTCGGACGATCTTCGAGGGTGTATTATTTAATAAAATGATTATCCTCTCGTGTACTTGAAAAAATATAATAAAAATGGAAAGGAATTCGACCGAGTAAAAAATTCAACTTTCTTATTGGTATATTAAAAGTGGACGAAGATCTAAAATCGCTCACAATAAAATTTTTTTGCAAAATTGCGCGCACGTGAACTGAGCTTTTATGTCCCAGGACAGAATTGCAAACCGCTATCATCCTCCTATTTTCAGAAAGGGCTGAAAAAAAAAATTTTAAACGGGGCGGTATTTCATCGGATTAAAAATCAATAAGAGATTACAAAACTGTAAATATTTCCACAAAAGTACCTTTATCGGGCAACTTTCACGTATATACCTAGTACGTAACTATAATATTTGTTATATTTACGTATTTTCGAATGGTATCGAATTTTATGTAAAATAGATGTAATATTATTGATATTCGAGGCGAAAAAAAATTACACAGAACCGAACGAGCTTCGTTATTTGTAGCGAAGAAGGGAAAAAATGAAAAATAACTTTCGAGAGTGTTCGACGTCGTAGGTAGGGAAACGAGAATTAAAGTCGAATTAATAATAAATCAAAAAAATAAACTTTGGTGAGATATACGGCCGCCTGTACAGTCTGGAGTAGGTAGATTTTCTTCTTTATCGGCGTGCGGTTCGAGAGGCAGAAAAAAAAGAGAGAGAAAAGTAGGGGTTAAGACGACGAAAAAATTGCTCGATATGTAAATAAGCTGTCGAGTCAAAATACGCATAAAAATTTTTCCGAAATGAATTCGCTCGACGGTGGATGGTTTTGGGGGCTGAGAGTGTTGGCAATAATGTAGATACGGCCCAGTACGAATGCCGAGTGCGAGTATATTTTGGCTGAAAATCAATAATATTATTCTAACAAGTGTACCTATTTATTTAGTCGAATCGGTGGTGGCGCGTTCACGGTCGTCGCATGGGTTGAATTTGAATAGATCTTTTACGTTTACCTGTACCGAGCGCTCTGAGCGGAGCGGAGCTTTCGAATCGATGAGGGGATTGAAAAGTTGAAAAGTGTGATTGATTTTCGAGAGGTTGGTAGACGAGGTGTGGTGGCGTTTTAATATTTTTCCATTCGAACGAGAAAAATGGTGAATAGATGTTACGTTAGGGTACGAATTGAATATTTCGCTCAAAAAAGGACGACTTTATATAGCTCAATGTTCGAGAAAAGCTTTCGAAGGATTTGTTTGTGATCTGAGAGACGAAAGGGGACTGTTCTATTTTTAAAAGGTCATTATTTGAGATGAAAATTTTGATTCTCCAGAATCTTATTCCAAAATTGGCAAAAATTGAAAAAATTATCTGCAAAAAAAGGAAACAGTTCACAAGCTCAATATTTCTCGACATTTGATCAGATAAGGTCTCTCGTAAAACTGTGAGAAAGATTTTATGCGAAGAAACTCTTCGCTTGGTTCCGTTCACATTTCCATCTTTCGTTATCTACCTCATTTCGTGTTTATAATATCGTGAACCAACGTAAAGAAGAAGTTCTTCTGTGAAAAAAAAAAGAAAGAAAAGTCCCTTACGATAAAGTTCGATCGTAAAAAAGAAAAAGGAGAAAAATTTGCATCATGTTGTGTATACATAGCTGTGTACTGTGCGAATTAGGGGCTCATTAAAACTAAGAAAATTCGTCGTTAATTTATTCGACAGCGGAAGACGAGGCGAGGTACCGAATGGGCTAAAATTCGGTACAAAATTAAAGGCTGAATCTGGTGCTAAAAGTGGCTCGAAGTAAATTTACGTAGGTATTTTACCAGCAACGAAGCTGTACTATAAACTCACTTGCTCTCGAAAAGAATTACCGTTTAATAAGCCTAAGATGAGAGCTCACGTTTCATTCAAATTCACTCCCTTCCTCGCCTCGTCTTCGCCGGTTGTTTTGCTGCTGCTTGTTTCTGAGGTGGGTATACCATGAGGTGAATTTGATGTAGGTATCGGTATAGGTAGGTACTACGTGTACAGTACAGTATTCTTGCGGCTACAGTTGGTACAACAATGTTGTACATAATGAAATTTTATTAACTTAAGTATTTATATTGCGTTGTAAATTGAAATTCTGCTGTTCGTTTATTTCGCCCGTGAATACTAATTCGAGCGTAAATATATACCTGCAGTCGAGCCGCTCGCTAAGCCTGCCACATTAAGCGGGTATTAAGTCTTTGATTGTTATAATGAAATTATACATTTTAAAATTAAATTTGCAAAAGCCCGTTCGTTAAAATTATAAAATACCTGCTGCCGGCAGATGGCAGATTAGTCTTATGTATCGAGAGGCGAGCAGGGTGCTGGAATGTTTATGTTTTGGTTTTGGTTTTACGCGACGTCATTTCCGTTTTAAGGAATGTTCCCGATTCTGTGTGTGTTTTTTTTTGGATTTTATTCGATTTTTTTCAAGGTCTGGAAATGACTACAGAACTGGCTGGCTGGTTGTGTTCTTGATGTGTAGAATTCTTTGATGTGGTTCGCTTCGCGCAAAGGTCTCGTTTCATTTGCTGGTGTTTGATTTTTGAAACCTTTGGTAGGATTTGTTTATTGTTCATGGATGGAAAATTTTCATCCGTTGGCTGTACATTTTTAATGATTTGTGCTTTGAAGTAATTAGTTATTTGTTTTTGACGAATGTCAAAATTTGAAAGTTTTGATGTTCTTGCTGATTGGTCGATGATTGGCAGAAAGTGTTTTTTGCTGATAAATTCAGAAGAAAACTTACTCGTACTTTGGGATATTGATAGGTAAATCGATAGCAGTTTTGATTTTGTAGAATCGATTCATGCCATAGGTACTTTGATTAGGAGAATCAAAAGCTCACATATTCTTGATCTCATATGGCAGAGAAAATTTTCAGTTTCAGTATCGATTATCGAATAATTTTTCGATTCCAATGAATTGATTTTTTTTTTTTAAATTTCAATATGAATTTTTTTCCAATTTCGATGATTTGGTCGATTTTTTTTACTTCTATTTTCCTTTCTCAATTTCAATGAATCGATTAATATTTCTATTTCGATAAATCGATTTTTTTAAATTTTTAGTATCGAATCCATTGCAAATCGATTTATTCTTTGACTGTGACAAATCGATTATTTTTATCTTGAAATTCTGATGATTGATCCATTGCTTCGATTTCGATATATCGATTTATTTTTCGATTTCGATAATCGATTTTTTCATTGCGATTATCGAATCTATTTGAATTTATTTCCATTCAATTTCAATTTGATTTTAGATAATCAGTTGGCTTTTCGAGTCTAATAAATCGATATATTTTTCGATTTTGATGTTCGATTTTTTCAGTACGATTATCGAATCAATTTTCGTAAATCGGTCAGTTTTTTGATTTTAATAAATCGATATATATTTTTCGATTTCGATTCTCGATTTTTTCTTGACGATTATCGAATCTATTTCCACTCTATTCCAATTTGATGTTAGTAAATCAGTCGGCTTTTTTAATTTCAATAAATCGATATATCTTTCGATTTTGATATTCGATTTTTTTATTACGATTATCGAATGTAATTTCTCTCAATTTCAGTAAATACCTATCAAAATAATTTTTCGATTTTGCATAGTAAATCAGTAAGCTTTTTGATTTTATTTAATCGATGTATTTTTCGATTTCGATGCTCGATTTCGTTAATTTTGATTATCGATTTTGTTTTTTCTCAATATCAAAAACTTGAATCATTTTTTCGATTTTAACGAATCGATTTATTTTTTGATTTCGACACTTGACTCCTTTAATTTTGATTATATCCATCAAATCCTCTCAATTTCAACAGATCATTCAAGTGATTTATCGATTTCAGAAAATGAATTCACTGTTTGATTTTTTGACGATTCTATGCATTTTTCGATAGATTTTTTTCTCGATTCTTCGAGCAATTTCTCTTCAATTTCAATGTTTTGAATATTTTTTTTTTTGATTTCAAGAAGTCGATTATTTTTTTTATTTCGATAAATCGGCTTCTATTTCGATTTCGGTGATGATTTTTCATTTTTCAATTTTTATAGTTTTATCGTTTGTTTGTTTTCTCTTCAATTCGATGAATCATCTCTTATAAGGTTATAATTTCAATGAATCTAATGTTGTTTTGATTTCATCGCAACTCGACATAGCTGTAAATTTGGATAAATCGATTCATTTTTCGATTTCGATTATCGATTTTTTCAGTTTTGTTGATTTAATCGATCTGTTTGATTTCCATTGTAAAATTTATTCTCCTTCAAATTTAATTGATCAAATAATTTTTCGATTTCAGTAAATCAATTTATATTTCGTTATCGACGAATCGATTAGTGTTTCGATATTGGTAATAGGTATTTTTCAATTTTTTTTCGAGATTTCGATTTTTTTCTCAGTTCATGCTGATTACTTCTGACATTCTAACATAAGAAGCTTTGATTGAAAAATATTTTCGCCCAGTATAACCTCGGTAAATTTTTAATGAAAATGACGCTGGTAAAATTTAGCACGTTTTGTTTTGTAACATTTCAGCGAAGTAATTTTTTGACGAGTTTGCTACTTGGTGCGTTCATCTTGCTCACGTTTCAACTTATATAACACGATCGTCGCCGTCGTTCAAATTTACAGCGGTTACGAACGACTAAGCATTTCGGTACGCGAGGAGTACACATAAAATCTTATCAAGTTTTCACGTTATAAATATTCTTTTGACGTTTGAAGCTGGAAAAGCGCGAGAAGCATTTAGCTCGAGCCGAGCGGTCGCGGGCTGAAGAAGAGAGGCGAACGCAGAACGAAGAAGCTGGGTCAATTTTCGTTCACCGACGAACGTACCTGCTCACACACCTGCCGATGCAGACGAGACAAGAAAGCGAGCGCTGTACTGTAGCGCTTGCAGTTAATAGTACTACGTTTACTTATAGGTGAAATTTTCCAACTTTTATGATGAAATTGATGATAGCGCGAAGGAGCGTATGGTTGAGGCGGGCGCGGTGTTATCTGCGTGTTTTCGTTCGTTACGTTTCATGTCGGCGAGTTCGCAAACTCGGGCTCGCGTCAAGAGTGTCTTACTAAAGTGGTACACAAGTTTTCAGAGTAAAGTTTTCGCATCTCTTAATCCTTTCGGTTGTCATAATTTACAGGCTGGTAACAAACAATTTAATTATAGATATAAAAGCGTCCGGTCTAGTGGTTCTTAATTCGCGATTTATTGGCGCAGATACTGCGTAGACGCTAGACAGTACGTTTGCCTCGGTTGCAGATTTTATAGCTCGCAAAGGCTCTCTCTGGACCGGGTATATAACGTTGGGCGATAAATCAAGCCAGGGTGTTTATGTCTGGCATGGCGCGAGCGGATAACGCGGTTAGAAATAATTGGCAATTTTAGATCGTATTGTAGAAACGGAGCTGTTGAGGTACCTTATACCTAATTCTTCGCGTCGAGAAAGGAACGTTACTCGGTGGCTAATTTATTCGATTGTGAGCGCGATATTCGGATAGGTATAGATACAGCTGCGTGTAGGGATTTTTTTTCGTTTCTTTGTCATACCTGCATGACCTTTAGGTACACGTATAGGATGGAAGGTTACAAGTAAAACTAAAGGAAATGAGGTAAGAAGCTTTTTATACCGAAAGAAGGAATCTGGCGGGATAAAGGAAGAATATATAGGAAAGAAAAAGGCGTTCGCGGGAAAATTGAATTTTATAGTCGTCGATGACGCTGTGCAATACCATGCCGGGTCGCGCATCGCTGAATAAAGTAAGCGCTACGGGGTACCAATGAACCGATAAAACGCTGCGCTATTTTTCTGCGCTAAATAAAATTTCAACGTGGTTTTTTCCCATCTTATTCATCCACCAGTAAACCTACCCCCGGGCTAGGTGACGTTTAACTTATAACCCACGCGACCTGCTCACATCGTATGTAGGTACTTTCATATTTATTTAGAAAAGTAACAAATAAGTAAACGCGACGCGCGTAAGCCGAGTAGATATACCGCTCCGAGGACCGAAAGTAAATAAAATTCTTTTACCGAATTAGCACCGAATAAATTCGATTGAAAGAGACTGCGAAAATTTGCCAGATTGTCGAGTCTGCGGTATTTACGCATCTTGTCTCGTTTTTCACGAATACCTACTATGTTATGTACGTATACGTATACTATAGTCTTTTTTGATGCGAGGGCAAAGGTGTGTTCGTGTAGTAGTGCTTCACATTTCACATTCACGTGTCATGTCGAGCTTCTTTCCATCTTCGACGTTGTACAATGTACATACATACGCGCGGAGGTACGTTGAAAAAGTGAAATATTGTTGACATTAGCAAATGTTAGAATATCATTTTAGCGAGCGTCATGTTTGAAAACTGTCGACTTGATTTTATCGAACGTGTTTGCGGGTTATTCGGTACGTCTATTAATACTTTTATACGTATCTGCTGGTGCGGAGTCGTTCCTCAGAAATTTTAGTGAATTTTCTCCTGCTGACAAGGGAAGTACCCGAACTGGCAGAGAAATTTTGCCATCAAACCAAAACAGATCGATAGAGTATGTGAAAATACCCTCAGAACCAAAATTTCAGGCGCTAAGCAGCACTCGCCACTCCCTGATTTTTGGTGAATTTTGGAAAATCGGAAAGTTGAATGTCAAAAATGAAGAACATTCTACCTAACTGAGCTAGAAATCGTGAAATTTGGTATTTAGCCTATATTCAACTCGCTGAATTGATTGGGGGTGGTTTCGAGTCGTTCTGGAGCCTCCAGCAAATTTTGGAGATTTCCCAGTACTGTAAATTTTGGAAATTGATTGCAGGCTCTATAGAAGAGCTCGATACTACTCTCATTAGATTTGGCAGGTGATTGAAAGAGTATAAACCAAATTTCAAATTTCTTCCCCCACGTGTTTGTATTTCAAGAATTATTCATTCCTTTCAAAACTAAAAATTTTGGTCCCGAAGAAGAAATTTCAGATTTTTGAAAATCCGATCTTAATCGGTCGAGGGGGTCACCAACATGCACCGATCGCATTTATGTCGAGGTGTCGATTTGATGGACATCAAACTAGATCAGGTGGATGGAGTACATCAAAGGGAATGAGGGGGGGGGGGGCTACGTTGCCGAAAATTAGTTTCCATAATTTCAACGAACATATTATTCGAATTTTAACATTTCATAGGCCTGTACACTATATTTTTGGAGCATCTTACTGTTGAGTTGTCGATTGGAGGGGCGTCAAATTAGGTCAGGTGGATGAAATACATCAAGGGGAAGGGGGCTACGTTGACGAAAATTAATTTCCAATTCCAACGATTGTATTAGAATTTTGACTTTCAAGAGGCCTAAACATCATTTTTTCGGAGCGTCTTATTGTCGAGGTGTCCCTTGGAGTGGCGTCAAATTAGGTCAGGTAGATGGAGTATATTCAGAGGAAGGGGGCTACGTTGCCGAATATCAGTTTCCAATTTCAACGAACAGATTCGAATTTTAGCCTTCCATCGCCCTATAAATACGATATTTTCGGAGTGTTTTGCTGTTGAGTTGTCGATTGGAGGGACGTCAAACTAGGCCAGGGGATGGAGTACATTAAGGGGAAGGAAGCCACGTTGCCAAAAATCAATTTCAACGACCATGTTTGAATTCAGACTTCCAACCATTTTTCAGAGCGTCTTACTGTCGAGGTGTCCATTAGAGGGGCGTCAAATTAGGTTAGGTGGATTGAGTACATCAAGGGGGAGGGGGCCACGTTGCCGAAAATTAATTTCCAGTCTCAACGACCGTGTTCGAATTTCACTTCCAATCATTTTTCAGGGCGTCTTATTGTCGAGGTGTCCATTGAAGGGGCGTCAAACTAGGCGAGGGGATGGAGTAAATTAAGGGGAAGGGGGCCACGTTGCCAAAAATTGATTTTCAATTTCAACGAAAATTGATATTCGAATTTTAACATTTCATAGGCGTGAACACATTTTTGGAGCATCTTACTCGTGAGTTTGTCGATTGGAGGGGCATCAAACTAGGCCAGGTGGTTGGAGTACATCAAGGGTAAGGGGGCTACGTTGCCGAAAATCGATTTCCAATTTCAACGGCCATGTTCGAATTTTAACCTTCGATTCGGAGATTTTTGAGGGTGTTTTGTTACCTGGAAATTCCCTAAATTTGCTGGAGGCTCCAGAATGGTTCGAAACCACCATCAATCAATTCAACGAGTTGTATATAGGCTACATACCAAATTTCAGACTTCTAGCGCAATTAGGTGAAGTTTTCTTTATTTGTGACATTATTATTAATTATCATCTACAAGTAAATTCGATTTTCAAAAATTCGCCAAAAATCAGCGGGTACGACTTAGCACCTGAAATTTTGGTTTTTGGTGGTATTTTTACATGCTCTATCAACTGTCTTGGTTTGGTAGTGAAATTTTTTCGCCAGTTTGAGTACTTTCCTTGTGAACTTCTTTATCAAAGTTTTTTTCCAACCAATTATTTTTATAAAATTGTTTAAGCTCAAAAGTTTTCTTTGAAGATGAATTTTTTGAGGAATTTTTTCAAAATAATTTTTTTTCCAAATTATAACTGTTTTTTCGGATTGTTGACCAGCCTCCAGCCCCCGAATGGCCTTGGAAAATGACTTTTTTTTAGGTATAGTGGTTCTTGGTATGCTTTTTTCGATCCCTTTAGACTCGTTTGCATGAAAGAAAATGTTCAGTGTTCCTGTTGGTTCAGTTTCACTGTTTTTCAAGCCGTTGACCATGACCAGCTCTAGATGTAATTTTTGAAATTTGTGATCTTTGGGTTCCATCTAATCTCTTTACAAAAGATATAAAAAAATGATGTTTTTCAAATTTTTAACGTTTTCTGTGTCCAGATTGAGATGCAGATCCTACTCGAAAATTTTTTCTTTATTTTTAAATTTTTCTCCCCATATTTCTTGAACAGATATTTTTTAAATTGAAATGCGATGGGAAAACAAGTCCATAATTCGTAAACAACCAACTTTGGCAAAGCGAAATATGACGCGTTTTCGTAACCTTGAAGCTGTCAAAACACTTTTCCACTTATTTTGGCGAAATCTTCGACGATAAAATTTTTGAAATAGAATTGATTAAAAATAAAGCCGATGGATTACCCGAATCGTACGCATACTTTGTTGGCACGAATAAAGAATACCCAACACGACAAGATTAATATTTTCATATCCACTTGTTGGTACATACATAAACCTATATTTACCTTTACATCACTTTCTAGGGAACAATATACATTTTAATACGTGTTTTTTTTAAAGCGAATCGTGCACATTTAACGTCATAAAAACATGCGCGAAAGTGTGACAAGGGAGGAGGACGACCGAAGCACTTTTTCGTATGCTCCATTAATTATTATACGCTCACGAAGACATGGGTATATAGAAGAAGGTGCACGAAGCGAAAGGACTACATTAGGGGTCGTAGTTAAAGAGTTAGCAACTCGCATTAAACGTATTAACCTTTAAGGTTTTTCCAATATGCGAAGTCATTACCTGTTCCGCAGACTGCTCTTCGATCGATAATTTCATTTTCAAACTTTGACGCGTTTCTAGGAAAGCCGTCCTTTGTTGTTTATCGACTAAAAAGAAAGCAAACAGTCCGAGCATGTTGGATGTTAGCAAGGATACGAAATCGGCTGCGATCTGCAAAAAAACAAAAAAAAGTTGTAAAAATAACGAATATTGCGAAAATGTGAGAAATTCAAATGCACCAATGTTGAGCACGCAGTAAATGTACGAGTACATAAATGTAGATGTAACTTGAGACATTTATTAAAGTCTAGTTTCTTTTTTCATTTCCCCCTTCTTGCTGTTTTATTAAGTATACTGTTTCAAGTCGTCATTTTAGTGTAGAATAAAAAAAGGAGAAATGTAATCGAGTTTTTTCAAATTGAAAAATTCTATCAAAGAAAAAGTCTGCCTAATTTTACGAGGGAAAAGTTCATAAAAGTGTCTTCGGATGAAATACATCCCGTCGCGAAATTTTTATTGTTGAATTAATTTTTTTCTTTCTTTAAAATGTGTTCCAGTTTTTCGACCTTCTCTTTCCTTCCTCCGCGGACCTCGCTTGATGAGTTTTCAACGTCGAAAAGGTGAATGAAAATTGTTCGAATGGTTTTTTTTTTGGTTTTTTTCCTCAATTTCTAATGAAAATCTGAACAGATTGAGGGGTAGTTTTTATTACCCTGCGTAGACCACCAGTGTCAAAAACGGCACATCAATGCATTTTCAAAAAAAAAAACCACCACGTGCCAAAAACGGCACCCTGTGTATTTTCAAATTTCGGTTATCAATTGAGGTGCCGTTTTTGGCACGTGGTGGTTTTTTTTTTGAAAATTCATTGACGTGCCATTTTTGGCACCTGGTGGTTTTTTTTTAGTTTAAATGTGTATTGTGTACATACTTGCATGTAGCTGAGAAACGATTTGTATTTATTTTTAATATCGCTATTTACTTTTTTCTTTTCAGGTCGATCAATTAAACGGTTAAATTAGTATAGGACGAACCAGCTCACCCTATTTTGCGAAATTCGCGTGCAGACCTGAAGCCTAAGGTGAGTCTCGAATCGAGATATTTTTTCCTCGTTTTGTTTGTTCGCGTTTTTCCAGCCTTAGATGAGAAGTTTTCTCAATGGCTTATTATAACGAGCGGTTTTTTCTCTACTACAGAGTGTTCCTAAATTCGAGTATTTTATTTTCTGACGGAAGAAACCTAATAGATGAAAGGGGTTTTCTTAAGGTATCGCATTGACTTTCTGCGCTTTTCAAGGCACCCTGTATCGCTACGATGTTTACATGTAAAAGGCTCGTAATTTGGAGGCTAAAAATACTCGTAGCTTGTGTAATTTAATTCGAGCGCGTGTGGAAATTTTTTCGCACTTTAAATCGAACTCGCGTTTTATATAGATTTAATGTTGATTGAGCATTTTTATTTTGTGCTCGATTATAACGCTAATATACGAAAATCTTACCCTTGCTTAATGAAAGCTCGCCCGTGTTACACATAAAGATGGAAATTACCCGATAAGTAAACCGATTCTCCTCGTTTTAACACGTATATAGGTACCTGAATGTAAAACGTTATTTGATGGGTATGCGGGATGAGTCTCGGCGGTGGTTATTTACTTTGTTGATGTATTGTATGTGGCTGGTGTATGTAGTCGAACGATCCACTTATGTGTTTGTGATAGGGTACTTGTGAGGTCTTCCATGCTATTGCTTTTTTTCGTATACCCTAGTGAGGTCTTTTTTTTAGTGAGATCTTTTGGCAAGACCTCCCTATTTTTTATGATTTATCATCGTTTCTCACAAAAAATCCAGCCAAATGGTACTTTCGTCGTAGTTCTAGCAGCTGTTTTGAGATAAGACCTCCCTTTTCCCATAGAAAACTTTTTTCAAACCTTTCCAAGCATTAGGGAGGTCCTGACGAAAATTCAACTTTGCACACCTTTTACTCACCGCGTATAGCTCGAAGAGAGCTACTTGGCAACAATGCTGACGTAATT
>FIZT01028878.1:0-10682 GCA_900065295.1 Paracoccus marginatus | reverse complement strand
TATGTGATAGAGTAGACCCTCTTCTACATAATAAATTCAAAAAACGTTTTGTAACAATTAGTTTGAGGTCAGGGCATTTTTGGTTCTATTTCTACCAGACTACACTTTTACTCGATTTAGAAAAAAATGAATGCAAAAATTCAATTTCAACGGAGTAGGTGCATGTCTGAGGGTGAAATACCGAATAGTTCTACTTTTGATTTATTTTATGCTCCATTTTTCTCATTATTCAAGTAGGTAAGGTAAGCGCATCAAAAATCAAACTAACCTATAAAAAAATGAAGCAGTCATTTTTATCCACACGACAACTTGTATGCTGTTAATTTGTACAAATGTGTAGGAACCTACGTTTGTCTCTTGAAATATTACTTACTTCTTTAATAACGATAATTAAAAATTTTAATTAATTAAGCATTTGCATATATTTTCCACGTAGGTATTAATGTAAGATGCAATTTTATTTCTGTAAAATATAGACCTAGCATACCTAATTGTGAACAGTGTAACGCTATATAATATGCAAATGCATTCGCCAAATGGATTCGTTTTTATCACTGAAAACACGCAAAGTCGTTGTTATTGTAGGGTGTAAAAATTATACACTTCATGTTTGCAAAATAACATCAAACAATGGAATTACTTCTACAAATTCAGAATTTGTTGAGGAGAGCCTCCCTTTGATGGGAGTTTTTTTTTACGACCCTTCAGCTCTCCTCCCCGCCCCAAGCTGAATAAAAAATTTCAAGAAGTTGTAAAAATTGTATATTATTCGAATCCCCCCTCCCAAGTGCTCCTTACACCAATTTCGATGTTGTCGAGTAGGGCAGACACTTGTAAAATGTAGATGCTCACAATTTGATTGAAATAGTGATAAATTATTACCAACAAAGAATCGAAGAGAATTTTTAATTCAAATAGAAAAATAGATTTTTTCGCATAAAAATATTTCCTCCTACATTATATGTACATTCCTTCAATTTATCCCCATACAATTACACTCACAAGTCACAATTGAAGAAATTCTTCCTGATACTTTCTAAAAGTTGATATAATTTTTAGAAAAATCATTTCCATTCCCACAATGTGTGTGTTATTAATATTTGAAATTTTTATTGTAAATTTAATTAGTACATTAAAGAGCAACCGAGAATAAATAACATAATAGCTCTGAAAAAATTATAATTAGGTAACTGCATACAAAATATGAAAAAAGAAGAATAAATTAAAATAAAATTCGTAAAAATTTTATATAAAGTAAAAAAAGAGGGTATTCCAGTCAAGCAACGTTCTGCTATCGTGGAATATCGTTTATTTAAATTTTAAAATATAAATTAAAAATATACAAATTTAATTCTCACTACTTCAGTTTATCTTTTTTTTTACGTAATATTACACCTTCCATATTTTTGAAACTAAATTCGCAGAATAACTAACCAAAAAACAGAACGAATGTACATATAATGTAAGTATGCGAAACAGAAGGGAAAAAAATCATAAAAATAACAAATCGAGCATTACAATATCGATTAAACGAGATTTTAAAAAAAATTACATATATAAAGCATACGTATTGACCCGCAAAATGAAGTACACTATTGACTAAACGATTATATTTAATCAAATCGGTTATTTAAAATTAATTCAATTTCCTAAACAGCGTAGAAAAAATAATATCATTTTAAAGATTCACTCGATGGCGGAGGAACTATCGGTATTGCTGTTTTTACTCTCGGTGGCGGCGGCGAACGTGGATTCACTTGCGATCGCGTATTGTAGTAAGTGACTCCTCCTCGAGACTGATATACTTCGGGAGGCTGATGGATAGGAGCCAATGTCACCTAAAATGAAGGAAAGTTGCGGATGAAAAAGACATCCTAAAACGATTTCATTGTCACTTTCTTTTCCAAAACATAACCCAAAAGGTAGAATGTTTGTGATGCTCACCGGCGGCATAGAATACGATTCAGAATTGAAAGATTGCGTATTTTGCGGCGATTGGGTGGTTTGTTGATAACTCATTACTGTAGTCGGGAATCCAGGTGGTGGCGGCGGTGGCGGAGGCGGTGGCGCCGACTGAGAATGGTTCGTATTGGATAACATAGGCGAGGCTGGTAAAAACGCTACTAACTGTACGGGCTGATTGGATGGAGCTCCGATAACCGTTTGATCTCTGGGGTATAGCTGCGCCGGAGCGGCTTGATTTGTAAATCCGGCTGAAAAAAGTATAAAAGATATCGTAAGTGGAAAAAAAACACCCAACGCCGCGCGGATATTGTTCGAGAATTCTGCGTTACCTTGCGGATTATGATAGTAACCGACTATCGGCATCGGTGGCGCGCCGGCATTTAACGGTGGTCCGGAGGCTGTCAATTGCGGGGCTGAGAGCGGTATTAGAGAGGCGGAAACTGCTAGAGAATTGCTCGATATCGAAGCAGGCGTTACTGAAAGCGGAGCGGCTACTGTTTGAGGTGTCGGCGTGCATTGATTCTGGGTCATCATCGATAACGACGTATGCGTCGGCGTTAAAGACTGACATAAACCAGACGCGGCGACGTTCTGCATGCTCTGCACACTGTGAGTGATCGGCTGCAGATTTTGTTGTAAATTCTGATGCAGGGTGATCGTAGCCGGATTGCTCTTGTTTACTTCTGGTAACAATCTTTGCCTTTGGTGCGAGTAACGTTTGCTACGGATATTCGACGAAGCTTGAAAAGCGTCCGATTGCTCGTTTAATGACAGACTTTCAGAGTCTCCTGTGTAAATTGTTATAGATTAGGTACAGTACGTATTATGATGCCGATATCTCAGTATTATCTATTTATAGAAAAATGAGCGTTTTTCGAGGAGAAAAATTAAAATAAAATTTACCATATTGCAATTTGTCTATAATAACACGCTTTCTAGGTTCGATATCAACTGCAGACATTTGTTCGGTGATAAGATGAATATCTTCGTTGGGCACTTGCTTGGATGGGTAAAAATGCTGGCTTGGTCTGTCTATTCGTTTCGATCTTCCGCGGTTAGTTGGAGTATACTGCACGCTACTGCCTTCTTCGAAATTATTCGGGATACGTACATTTTTGCCATGACCAACGCCACGACCACGACTTCGAACCACGTTGTCGTTGTTGGGAACATAGTTCGAATTTCGTATAGTCTTTTGTATACGTCTAAAAAATTGATGAAATAATGTAAGTTGTTGTTCAAGATTCCCATAGCGAGAAACAATTTGATAAAAAACTCTTCATCGACTCTTACTTAAATTCCATTGATTCATAATGTTCGGGCGTAACATTCGGACGTTCGCGTTCTTTATTAAAACTTGGCCGTTCTTTATAATTGTGAATTCGTTTAGTAAAACTACGCGCTCGATCGTGGTGATCGGTGGAAGGTTTTTGATTTTCGATTCTACTGTCGTCTTTAAACTTGCTATCTTCTTGTTTCGGAGGTTCACTATGATATGACTTTTTAGAAGATGAAGGCTCCTTGTTTCGATGATCCGGAGGAGTCTTCTTTTTATCGTTAAGGACGGGAAATTCTTCGTCGTAATCTTCCTTCTTTAACGAAGCTTTATTACGACCACGAAACGGTTTTACGGCAGCTTGTTTAGCATAAGCTCCTTCATCATCCCATTTTCTGGTATATTTATTGGGACCACGCCTGCAAGAACGAATAAACCAATTATCGAATTGAAGTCGGGTAGTGCCGGATTAAAACGCCAAAAACTCGAATATTTACCCATATTTTCTTCGTCTACGGGCTTTCGGTGCTGCTTCTTCGCTTCTAATATCATACCCGTAGACGTCGATCAATTCTTGAGAGCTTTTTGGTTTTTGTTCGTCATCTCGATATAAATCATGCTGCCATCGCCCGTCGGGAATGAAACGTTTTCCTTTAGCTTTGGGTTCTGGTTCTTTAACCTCTGGTTCTTTTTTCACTCCTTCTGACGTTTCGTCTTCACTGTATAAATGAACACATACATCGTAATTAGCTAATTAGCATTTAGCGTCACCTCGCGAAATGAATCAATCAACAAATCAATACTCACGATGTAATTTCTGTTCGATCGTCGTGCTCGTAAAAGAATCCTCTTTTCGGTATATATTGAGGATTTCTACGATCTTCATCGTCATCTAATTCTTTCTGAGCGATCGCTTCTTCCTGTAAAATTGAATATGAAATTAATTGAAACGCGAAAAATGAAAAATTTTCAAAGATCGTAATATCTTACCTCATTTTCTTCTTCACCATCGCCATTTTCGCGATCTCTTTTTTCTTGATCACTCGCATCGTCGCTATAATCGTCGTCTAGATCGCTTTTATCATTTTCAACGTAGTACTCTCCGGCATTATCATCTTCAATGTATATATGATCTTCGTTTTCACTGATTTCGTGATATTTATCTTCCAGCGAGGTTTCGGGTACTTTTTTGGTTTCTTCTACAGTCGTATCGTTGGTCAAATCTTCACTATTGTCTAATTTCGGCGTTAAATCATTTTCATTATCATCACAATGGCTATTGTTATTTATTTCACATTTGCTATCTGGCTCAGTTTCGTTATTAACTTTATCGTCGGATATACCCGGAACAATATTTTCATTTTTAATAACGTTATCATTGGACGATTCCACTTCATCGTTTTCAACTTGATCGTGTTTTCCTTTGACAGAGTTCAAAGGTTGAGCTTCAGAGCCGGAGTTGTCATTTTGGTCTTCGCAATCAGCATACGTACTGGATGCCGGCTAAAATCGTAACATATCAAATGTAATATTGGACAAAAATACGGCACGACAGAATGTAAACTGAAATATGTACATAAGATATGCAACTCACACTTTGAGCTCCATCCGGATCTGAAACTCGACTGTCGTTTTGTTCAGCGATTACGACAGTATTCATTGTTGGCAGGATTTCATTTTCACCTAACGGAGAAGATTCCTCGTCGTTAGCTGTAGTAGGCGTAGTTTCCGCGTCAATGCTTGCCATCTTGTGATTAAAATGAATCAGTCAGAGCATTAACATAATACAATAACGCTGGGAAAACATGAAATAAGTGTGTAAGTTTCTAGAGAATTGTGGTTTTCAAGAACACTAAGTACACCGAAGTGGTGCAGCTACGTATTGAGAAAGTTATTCGTTTATCTCGGTACGAGATGTGTGGTATGAGATTGTTAACACACGTACAGTGATAAACAAGCGCAATGTTAACGATAAAGGTAATAATAGAAATTATTCTTACTGAAAGAAGATATTGAACAGTGATATCGAGAGAGATCACTTTCGCTAGTTGATGTTATTCGTACACGGAGGAAACTAGTGGAATTCGTTGTGTTCAGTTTGAAACTAATGTTAGAAGAAAATGAACTGCTAACACTTTCCGAAATAAGACGATTATTTGCAATGAAATTAATCAAACTTTTAATTTAAAAACAGGTAACAATATACCTACTGTAGGCAACAAGGCGTGCATTGTTTAATCTCATTTTTCACAAAAACAAAAAATCAACATTGGTATACGGTATCCGGCGACCAAAAAAATTTGAAAGGTGTTTTCGTGACGAGTCAATTAATTTCAGTGATTCATTATTTTTCAATTTTCAGCACTAAACTTCTAAAAAGTGACTGTTAATGTTTGTTTAAGAAGGATTAAGGTAATTTAAATATATAAAATTTGAAATTATCCAATTTTTACGGGAAAGTTTTGAAAAAAAAAATTTTAAGAATAGTCCTAAAATAGGGACGTAGGTGTGTGTACATTGTTATACTTGACGTACACGTACCCATTAACTAATTTTCACAGGTTGATCGACGCTAATTTGTGGTGTGTGATATGCGATGCGGCTTTTTTCTGTTCTAAAAAAATATACCGCGAAATATTTTATCAGAATTATTTCATTTTATTCATTTTTTAAATTGTAACATTGTATCTAGAATTCTCGATCATGTCGTAATGTAATTTTTCATTTTCGGGTTTCGAATTGTTGAAAAGATTGTTGCTCGGTGCTAATCATGTCGTCCTCAACGGAGAGTAATTCAGAGAAAACAAATTTTCTCCACTTTTCGCAAAAACTTAAATTTCGAGAAGACTCAGCTGATAATATTACTTCTACAGCTAGCAAAAGATTTCAACTAATGTTGAATTATAATCATTCATTGCGCAAGTGAGAATATTTCAACAGTACCACAATTTTATGAAACTGTAAAATTGATTCCTTTTCAATTTGATTTCAGTGAAGACAAAAATTTTGCCTGCCACCTACTTGATGATAATTTGTCAGAATATTGTTCGAAAGTTGATGATAGAACTTCGTTGAACAACTACGCTCAATACGTGAAAGCTATCAGCGCAAGTGGTGCTATGCGTCGTTCTTCTTCTGGTAACCGATTGTGGAAAAAAAATTCGTCCAGTAGAAGTTTTTTTCTACTTATATTGCTCATCCTTATTTTCATTTAAGCAGGTTGCAGTAAATGGGGCTGTTCTTTGAGTATTGAAAAACTGAAAAATGTTATCGCGAACGTACCTCAACGTAGTACATCAAACACAGATGAAAAGAACGCTAAAGCAATTTTACTTGATTTAAAAACGAGTGAGTGAATCGTTTGGTTCCATTGGTAATTTTGCCTCATTATTGTACTGAAATTTAAAACATTTTTTCCATCACAGAATGTATCGAACCAAACACCGTCAAAAATGATCATCAATTTCCGAGCAAAGAGTACGTAGCATGTAATATTTCATCGAAGATTTAAAATTTTTCTTGCTCAAATTCTCCGTTCGATTTTTCTAGCTTGAAGTGTCCAGATGCAAAAAACGTGCAGAAATTCAAGTCCGATGCAGCTTATAAGCAGTCAAAAATGTCCGAGAGTGTTGAAAGTAATGAAAAAAATTACCAAAAAAATACTGGACAACCAGGTTGTGGATTCAAAACTGCCAAAACGGAATTGGTGAGTAGGAAAATATTTTGAAAAACGTATAATTATTTTAAAGAACTTATATCATGCACAGATGTTACTTTTCAGAATATTCAAAATAAGAACTATGGTGGAAGACCAAAAACAAATACTAGTCATGCCGGAAGTGCTCCGCCGCCGCCGTTAAAAAGAACTTTGGGAGGACGTCCGCGAAATGTTTATAATCCATTTGTACCCCCAATAAGAGGTGAAAAGTACGTTAATTTACAGTTTAAAATGAAGACTGTATTCAATCTCTTGGTAATTTCTTTACATTGAGTATTTTTTTTTTTCAGTAGAGGAGATGATCCTGCGAAAACATTTTTACAAAATTTAGGTGATGATTTTGCCACTCCTCCAGCCTGGTTATCAAGTGTTGAAAAGGATCCTGGATCGGAAAAATATCAAGATGAAAGGTTGAAAAACTGCGAACCTAAATTAATAGAATTGATCGAAAATGAAATCATGGATCATGGTAGTCCGATCACTTGGGATGATATAGCAGGTCTACAATTTGCCAAGACAACGATTCAAGTAGGTAACTAGGTACATCAAAACAGTTCCTTTTTCAGTTAGTATAGAGATACTGTATCCTACTAACGTACAATTTTTTTCATTTCAGGAAATTGTAGTATGGCCGTTATTACGTCCTGATATTTTCACCGGGTTACGAAGGCCTCCTAAAGGCATACTGCTTTTCGGTCCCCCAGGCACTGGAAAAACATTGATTGGTTGGTTCGATTATGGAAATTCATTTTAGTTGACATTTCATAAAAAATTGCTCTTCCATATTTTTTTTTCATCAGGAAAATGCATCGCTTCACAGTCTAGCTCAACTTTCTTCAGCATAAGTGCTTCGTCTTTGACTTCGAAATGGCTGGGTGAAAGTGAAAAATTAGTGAGAACATTATTCGCAGTAGCGAGGTAAAAATTTTCTCATTTTATATTTTTCGTACTCCGAGTCGATCATCATAGTCTTTTTTTTTTTGTAACAGATGCCACCAACCGGCGGTAATATTCATCGATGAAATTGATTCGTTGCTAACTCAGAGAAGTGAAAACGAACACGAGTCGTCCAGAAAAGTTAAAACAGAATTTCTCGTTCAATTGGTACGAATTTTTGGCAAATCTGTTGCGCCAAAAGGTATTCATTTTTTTGTATTCTTCATCAGGACGGAGCAACTACCCAAGATGATGACAGAATACTAGTAATTGGTGCTACTAATCGACCCCAAGAATTAGACGAAGCCGCTAGAAGACGTCTCGTTAAACGTTTATACATTCCCTTACCAGAATTGGAGGTAAATCGTACGAATATTTTCATTCGCTCGAATTCCACCTACAATCTCTCGTTTATTTATGTATTTCACACAACAGGCCAGGCATCAAATCGTGAGTCGGTTAATGAGCACAGAAAAAAACGATCTAACCGAAGATCAAATTCAAGAAATCGCTAAATTAAGCGAAGGATACTCCGGTGCTGATGTGAAAAATCTTTGCCAAGAAGCATCGTTGGGACCGATTCGATCGATCGATTTTAGCCAAATTAGTTCTATAGAGACACACCAGGTATATTGTGGTTCAGTTTGGTGAAATATTTTTTAATTAGTCGAATTGAACTGTTGATCGATTTTTGAAATCATTTTAGGTACGTCCGATTAATTTATCAGATTTTATTTCTGCGCTCAAAGTTGTCAAATCTAGTGTTTCACCTGCAGATCTTAATCAGTATTTAGAATGGGATAGAACGTTTGGAGCTGGAAAGTGAATTTAATTATATCGAAGTTTTAAGTGAATTTTTTTTTAAAGACTGTTAATAAAATAAAAAACAAATGATTTTTTATTACATTATTATACAATACTTGCAAAAAAAAAAAAATTACATAACGATGATTATTATTATAATTAGATACCAGTAGATTTTTTTACAATATTTTCAATGAGGAAGGTTCAACTTTTTTTTTAATTTTTAGGTTCAATAATTTTTATGAACTTTTTAAAAAAAAAAAAAATCTTAAATTTAAATTTCACGAAACGTTCACCGTCGATGTGGACGGAACAATAATAAAAGAATTAGAACAATTATCATTAATATAACAAATTTTCTTAGAATAAATTGGGTAATTATCAATGAGATGGGGATACTCGTCGATTTCAGCGTAAATGTTATCAGTACTGCTACCGTTTTTCGACCTGAGTGCGTCTGCAGCGTCGGAATAAGAGTCGTTTATTTTCACCGTAACTTGAGTTTTATAAACCGCCTGATCGGGGGAGACTTTATGCTCGTAGAAGTTGTTCTCCTTTTTAATCACTTTATACTTTGGATCGTAATATTTAGGAATACTTATACTTTCGTTAAGACCGCTATAACTATTATTTTTGGTAACTGGAATCTTACGATCGTTATTGGTAACCCTGACTAATTGATCGTTGAATCTATGGTAACTGCTATCACTGGTGGATTTTTTCAGCCGATCTCTCTCGTGATACGATTTTTCGAACCGATCCGTATTCTTGTGTTCAATCTGTCTTTGGTTTTGTAGTATACATTGTAACACTTCGTTCTCTAATATCGTCCTGTGCGATTTCTGTATCGGCAAAGACGAACAATTCTCTTCGTTCGGTTTACAAGCGATGTTCAAATAAACCGGCGGCGGCGGCGGTGGAGCCTGCTGAGCCGGCGTATGCGGAACTGGTCTGTACATATTTGACGTTGTTCTTTGCATAATTTTATTTGTATTATCTTCGCCGTAACTCGTTGAAAATCTAAACGAGGCAGATTTTACTGTTTTCTTGTCACCCAGCGAAATTCGCCTTGTTCTTTTCGCTTTGTTGCAATCGACCGATGGTTGTTTCTTACTCGGATATATGTGATGGATTACTTTTAATTGTTGACACCATTTTTCACTCTCCGTATGACAATTTCGTAATGCTTTTTGGACGCGCGTTTTCTTAAATAAACGATGCTCGTCTGGTACTCGGTTCACGAAGAATTTGGAATTCGTGTCGATTTCTAAAAATCTGAATTTATTCGAGCCTATGTTGTGTTTGTCGTCTAGTACGCAGGCCAACATTACGTCTTCCTTGTGATAGCTTTCTAGCAGGATGGAACCTGAAATTATATTATTTTTAAAATCATATTTCAGTCACGTTTACGTGTATTTTTTTTTTTCACGCGTAAACGAACAAAATTTCAATATATACGGTACGTGGTTTTCGGCTAAACTTACCATTGATTTTCTGAGGGTAAATACTGCAAACTCGAACCGGTAGCGGGAAAACTTGCAATAGTTTGGCGATTTGGTATACTTTGCTGACGTTATCTTCGGCGGTATTATTGGCCGTCGAGACTGCATAAAAATATCCGTGCGTTGTCAACGGTATGTACACGATCTACGATTAGATAAATAATAGATTTTTATTAATCGATGGATGTATCGACGTAATAGACGATACCCTTATACGGGCATTATTCCAGATGACTCGAGTATGGTGATAAATACGCGTATTCGTTGCGTCTTTTTTTTTTTCTTTCTGTTCAATTTCATACGTACGTAGTACCTAGACCTACGCCTGTTGTGCATAGGTCTATACAGGTGCCTACCTATTCATATAGTGTACACTAGGGTGGAGTGAAATAAAAAACATACCTTGGATTTTGACCAGATTCGGTGAGGTAGTTTACTTTGAGTGGGGGACATTCCAAAAAAAATTTGAGCCCCCTGGGTG
>FIZT01028865.1:0-11262 GCA_900065295.1 Paracoccus marginatus | reverse complement strand
TAATGCAAACTACTGGGCCAATGTATTTTCTACGAGATTTTTTTTAAAAAAAAAACAGCCATAGTCCATTATGAACAAATGAGAGCACACTAACACTATGCATGCCTGGACTATGGTTGTTTTTTAAACAAAAATGTCCGAATTCGTAGTTTTTAAAACATGAAAAAATGTTTGATGTCTAAATTTTTTTGCAAAATAAATGTTTTCATCGTTTTTCTCGTAAAATTTAGTTCAAGAAAATAAAATAAAAAAAATTTCGTAATTTTGGACTATGGTTGTTTTTTACAAAGACGCCTCAGTTGTGTTCGAAAAAAAAAGATGCCGCCAGAGCCGCCAGCTTACGCTCGATCTAGATAGAAGTCTAAAAATCAGTCTTCGGGGCGAAGATTTCATTCTCGGTGATGAAGTGGTGTAGAAAATTTTCTTGTACGATGATGATCAATGAAATAAAAAGATTTTTCAAGTACAAAATATATTAAGATATGATCGGATTAATCGGATAGTAGATATAACATTAGGCAATGCGAAGGAAAGGACTGAGTATTTTCGTGAGTTTGTTATTAGTGACGGTTTCTATTCGATTCTCGGTGATGTTTTGAGTACATATAAATGTAGTTTCTAATCGTGATCGCTAGAAAACAATTCTGATTTATCATTAAATTTTCTTACTTTTGTGAACAAAATGTCCTGTTTTTCGCTGTTTTTCCATTACCTGGATCATTTGTTCTGATAATATCATCGAAAACATCACCTTTCGTGTTTTTATTATCGGTAATTGACGATCAGTTTGCATCTCATTCATCCTAATATGATGAGTTTTTCTTTGTAATTTATTTCGTTACTTTTCTTTGTAGCTGGACTTGTAAGTCATCTGCAAGCACTTCAAATTTATAAACCCGTATTCAACGTCTTTATAGGTAAGTATGTAAATGTAATTTGTGTCTAGTGAAAAAAATGTTGGTCCTGGTTTTGATAATCGGTGATATCCCCAGATCCAAGTTTCTTGCACTCTAAAGGTGTTTGGAAAATTTTCTGAATGATAGTTTTTTATATGAAAATAAAAAAATGAAAAAAATCAGTTCGTCAATGCGTGAATTCTAGAAACGTAAATTAAGTATCAAATCACTTATTGATAATTTTTTTCAATTTGTATTCGTTCGCATTTTACTTTCGTGATTAACCCTGTGTAGTACAATTTGTGATTTCATTTTTTTCGCTTTTCTTGTATAGCTATTAATGTATCATTATTTATTTGCCCTTAATCTAAGTAATCATTGTAGGTTTTATTTCAGCACCTCAAGTTTTTAGAGGAATGAAATGGATACAATCAACGATGAGGATCGAAAGAGTAGACTTCGTCAGTTGGAAGAGCGAATGTTGGATAAGAAGAGTGTATCGAACGTCGATTGCCTGCTGGTAAATTGAATTTTTATTCTCTCGATGCGTTGTTTAATGGTTTAATTATTTATTGGTAAGGTATTAACTGATATTCGTCATACTCGTATGTTTCAGGACACCGTGCAGGCATTGGTGGCAGATTGCGATTCGATCAAAAATTTACGAAACATTGAAGCATACTTGAATCGATGTAAGTATTTCCTGTGTGTAATGCACATAGTTTCGCTTATCAACTCGTCTTTGAATTTAAAAAAAAATATATGTATTTTTTCCAGATAATAATCTTGCTAAAGAAATATGTAATTTGCGTATGAAGCCGTCTGACTTTACGTTAATCAAAGTCATTGGTAGAGGCGCATTCGGCGAAGTACAACTGGTAAGTTGTATTTATTCAATATGCGATGTACATAGTTTATCTTGACAAAAATTTTCTCTAAAAGCTTAACCTTACAACTTCTAGGTTCGGCACAACACAACCAAGCAGGTGTACGCAATGAAACTTCTTAGTAAATTTGAGATGGTGAGCCTATTTTAGCGTTTATAAGTTTTCGTGTTGCTGTAAACGGTTTCTGACTTTTTGATTTGTCCTGAATATAGATAAAGCGTTCGGATTCGGCGTTTTTTTGGGAAGAAAGAGATATTATGGCTCATGCGAATTCCGAGTGGATAGTCCAGCTGCATTTTTCATTTCAAGACGCCAAGTATCTGTACATGGTTATGGATTACATGCCTGGTTAGTTTTGTACATTCTTCGTGCAGTGTTGTTAGAAAATTATACTATATCAATGTGTAATGTAAACATCGATGTTTTGTTTAGGTGGCGATTTAGTGAATTTAATGTCTTCTTACGAAGTGCCAGAAAAGTGGGCGAAATTTTATTGCGCCGAAGTAGTGCTGGCACTGGATGCCATTCATTCGATGGGCTTCGTACATAGGTCAGTAAATATCGTACTAGAGTATTTTCGTTCTCAACAAACGGGTTATCTTACGTTCTTGTCTTAATTATTACGAGTAGGGATGTGAAGCCTGACAATATGCTGCTGGATAGAGACGGTCATTTGAAGCTCGCCGACTTCGGAACGTGTATGCGTATGAATTCTGTAAGTAATGAGATGTTCACTTCTCTCGTGTCCTAAAGAGAAATCGAATGATGAGCGGGACGAGTCGTTTTCATGTTTTGTAGGATGGATTAGTAAGATCAGATACGGCCGTCGGTACGCCGGATTATATTTCGCCAGAAGTTCTTCAGTCTCAAGGCGGTGAAGGAGTTTACGGCAGAGAATGCGATTGGTGGTCAGTCGGAGTGTTTCTGTACGAAATGCTGGTCGGAGATACCCCTTTTTATGCCGATTCATTAGTCGGTACTTACAGTAAAATTATGAATCATCAAAATACATTGACTTTCCCTACCGACATCGAAATAAGCGTCGAAGCTAAAAATTTAATTTGCGCTTTCTTGACTGATAAGTACGTTTTTTGTTATATTTATACGCTTATTTACGAATTTGGAGTGCGAAAAGCTTTTCTAAGGTGGATGATAATTTTCGTATTTTTTCCCTCGCATATGTAGATCTATTCGATTGGGAAGAAACGGCATCGATGAAATAAAGGCGCATTCTTTTTTTAAAAATGATCAGTGGACATTTGATAACTTGCGCGAAAGTGAGTTTATTTTGCGCGGCCTCTTACTTAGTCAAGCGGTTCGAGTAACTCTAATTGTACTATTGATGTATGTCAGGTGCGCCTCCTGTTACGCCCGAATTAAAAAGTGACGATGATACGACGAATTTCGATGAAGTTGAGAACGAAGCTGCCGAAGAAAATTTTCCAGTACCTAGAGCCTTTGCCGGAAATCATTTACCATTTGTAGGATTCACGTATTCTAAAGATTATCAGTAAGCGTAGTACATAATTACTTATTAATACAGTGTTTCGGTACCTCAATGCTGCTGCAGATCTTGTTAATGTTTCTTCTTGTATTTCTTTTTGCAGATTATTGAGCCAATTCAGCAACGATCAATCGGTGGGCGACGCTGTGAGTATTTTTTCATACTATTAGCGTATTCCTAATAATGGGTGGTAGAACGGAAAAAAATGTTATTTTTATTTTGTTGCATGTGTGTGATGGTCGACGAATGGAATAGGTGGACAGTGTAAGTTTTACCCTTTGAACTAAGAATACAATCTATCAGAACCGTGGAGCTAATCGAAAGAACTTATCTCGTTCTATTGTTGCGTGATGAGAATTCGCGCAACCATTTTGTGATTGCTCTGTTCTGGAACTAGTATCTTTATCTTGTAGCAAATGATTTTATTTTAACTGATCGATAGTCGCTCGAAGTTATTTTTCGTTGAAAACTTGCATATGTGTTATATTTGTCGGTTGTTTTCCGTGACTAAGTATGCGCGTACTTCTTAATTTTACGCAGGAAATTTTGGATGATAATATAAATAATTTGAGACAACAAATGGAGGAAAAGACGCACCAAGTAGAAGAATTATTACGAAAGCAACGAATACTGACTAGCCAATTGGACGAGATGGTTATACGTGAAAGGTCCATTACCGAAGAAACAACGAATCTAGAAAAATCATTAGCAATTCTGAAACACGATTTAAAAGAAGTGAGTACTTCATCACTGTGAGCAAACATGCAATGACAATTACCTGGTCAACTGAAAAAAAAAAAAATCTCTTTCAGTCTCATCGTAAAATGGAGAACGAAACGGAGTCTCGTAGAAAGTTGGAAAATCAGTTGACTGAGACACGTCGTAAATTGGAAGACGAGCAGAACAAACGAACTAGAGAGTTATCTAACAATCAACAAGTCAACGATAAAATTAATTTACTCGAAAAACAGGTAAGCTTTTTCAATTTGTTTTATACACATGTTGAGCGATGACGAAGCTATAATATGTGCGTCTTATACGCTCTTACAGCTATCAGAATTGCAAGAAAAATTGAAAACCGAGGGCGAAACCAGCGCCAGACTGCGTAAGCAAGTTACTGAAGTGACCATGGCCAAGGTAGCCAATGAACAACTGGCCACTGAACTACGTCAAGCCATGCCCGGTTTACAAGCCCAACGTACGAAATTAGAAGAGGAAGTCGTCACCCTGCAGAATTTACTTTCGCAAGAGCGTACTTCGCATTCGCATTTGTCGCGACGTCACGTCGAGCTGGAAGGTGCGTTTCGTTATCGAACAAGACGACATCGTACATCGCACCCACACGCGCCCTTATATTCGTCATTTTACAGATCGTATCCAGTCTTGCCATGTCGAGTTAGAAAGAGGAGCCGCTCGCGAAAAGAAGCTGTCCGAAGACAATAGACAGTTAGCCGAACGTATATCGCAGTTGGAGAAAGATTGCGCATCTTTGGCCTTGGAATTGAAAGCGGTGCAAAATCGTTATCAGCAAGAAATAAGGTCGCGAGAAACCAACGAAAAAAGTCGCATCGTTGGTAAAGAAGAAGCCAACGTCGAAGTAGTCAAAGGTAACGCGGCGTTCGTTCGATACGCGCTTTGTACTATTTTGTATTTTCGTGTACTTTCTTTACCAGTAGTAGTATAATTGACATTCGAAAATCATGTATTTGCACGCGGCCGCCGCAGTACTCTGTTTGGAGCAGTTTTTCAAAGGTTGGTAAAGTACTAAAGCGTTTTAAACGCCTTAAAAAATTAAACGCACCGTGTGTAAAATCCTCGAACAGGAACATCGAAATATGCCACGCTGGTCGCCTTTTCAGCGTATCTATGCCTTTGTGTGTACATATTGTGTCGTCGAATGTGAATTGTACGCGATATTTTTGCAGGAGACATCTCGTTAACTCACGTTGCGTGTGTCTGCCTTCTTTTTTTCTCTTTTTCTTTTTTGTTGATCTATACTTTCATAAACTGCGTTCTTATCGAAATCAGGTCAAGATTTGCAATTACGTAATAATGTATTTTTTAGCTCTTCAAACGAAGTTGAACGAAGAGAAAAACGCGAGACAAAAAGCGGAAATGGCTAGTCAAGAAAAAGAAAGACAAATGTCCATGTTGTCGGTTGATTATCGTCAAATACAACAGCGGCTGCAAAAGCTCGAAGGCGAAAATCGACAAGAAGTAGACAAAGTACGGCGAAAAAAAATTCATTTCTTTACGCTGCGTATGATCGGTTTGTTTCATATTTTTTCCCCTTACTTTCCTAGAGTAAAGCGCTGCAAATTCAAATCGAACAAGAAATAGGTAAAAAATCGTGTTTGCAATCCGAGCTGAGTATATTAATGACGGAATGTACGCAGCAAAAGTCTAAAATCGAGCAAATCTCTGGCGATTTGTCGGCCTTGTATAAAGCAAAAAAATCAAGCGAAGAAGAGTTGCAACGATTACGTGCTCAACACTCAGTTGACGAATTGCAATTGAAAGAATTACAAGAGCAGTTGGAAGCGGAGCAGTATTTTTCGGTGAGTTTCCAATGCCCAATCAAGTTGAAGAGGTACTATTGGTGTAAATATGACGTAATTCATTAATACCTAATATATTTTTTTGGTCGTTATTAGACATTGTACAAAAGTCAAGTATCCGATTTGAAAGAAGAATTGGAAGATCGTGGTAGATTAGTAAATGAACTAGACGAAGAGAGAAATTCACTAACGCAGCAAGTGCAAATTGCGGTAGCTCGAGCTGATAGCGAAGCGTTAGCCAGATCGATTGCCGAAGAAACTGTAACCGATTTAGAAAAAGAAAAAACGATCAAAGAGTTAGAAATGAAAGATATCATTAGTAAACATCGGAGCGATTTGTCGACCAAAGAATCGTCAATTATTATGGTGATTTTTTATTTTAATTTTTGTTGCGCCTGTCAAGCTCGTAGTGCGTGAAAAGTACTACCTTCACGCTTTTATTTTATTTATTTTTTAGATGAAAGAGCGTGAAACAGAACTAAGAAAGTTGGTGGAACAATTGAAGAAAGAAAAAGAGGATAACAGCTACCAGATGCGCGTCCTAGAACAAGGTTAGCTCGCTGAAGTACCAATTCTCAAACTTGCGAAATCACTCGTTCTTACTACTGTCAACTTTTCGCTTTACAGAAGCTTATAAAATCAAATCGCTGGCCGAAGAATTGGAAAAAGTACAAAAGCAGCTGAAACAGGAGCAACTTCTCAAAGCGCAAGCTGTAAATAAGCTGGCTGAAATTATGAATCGTAAAGATATGAATCATCCTCTCGGTAAAAATAAGAAGGTTTCGTCGACCGATTTGAGAAAAAAAGAAAAAGAGTGCCGTAAATTGCAACTGGAACTTACGCAGGTATTTAACAATCGTTACCACGCCACGCAGCGAGGTATTTGTTTTTCGCCTTGTACGTTTCATAAATCTTGACTTTCGAAATAGGAACGAGATAAATATAATCAGATGGTTAACAAACACCAAAAAGAAATTCAAGAATTACAATCTCAATTAGTCGAAGAAAATAGTGCCAAAATACGCCTTCAAATGGAATTAGACTCGAAAGATTCGGAAATTGAACAAATGCAACAAAAATTAACCATGTTTGGTAGCGAAACCGCTTCGCTGAGCAGTGCCGATAACGAAAACGACGAACACAACTCTCAGGGTTTGTTTAATTCGTGATTTTCGAAATTCATTTTGCATAATATAACAAACGCTAATTTTTCAGCTTCGTTAATTTTTGTTTTTGCTTTTTTGTTTCGTCGCTCGTCCTTGTTTTAGATTATAGATTAGAAGGATGGCTGTCAATTCCAAACAAGCAAAATATTCGTCGTCACGGATGGAAGAAGCAGTACGTCGTTGTATCTTCGAAGAAAATCATATTTTATAATTCCGAAAGCGATAAACAAAACACGGATCCGGTTTTAATTTTGGATTTAAAGTACGTGGAATATATATGATACCTTTCATTTTCATTTTATCGAGCTTGTTTACTCTTAATTCAACTGTATTCTCTTGTAGGAAAGTATTTCACGTACGTTCGGTAACTCAAGGCGATGTGATCAGAGCTGACGCGAAAGACATACCTCGAATATTTCAGGTACCTAACACCTGTACCATAACATCTTTGTCCTTGTGGTTCGTAAATGTTGCGAATATACAAAATTATGGCTTTATTCCTCGTAGCTGTTGTATGCTGGTGAAGGGGAAGCCAGACGTCCAGATGAAAACGTTACGGATACGTCATCCTTGCGATTATCCGATAAGGACGAGAAACCCGGTACTACTTCGCTAAAAGGTCACGAATTCGTTCAGATTTCGTATCATATGCCGACGAATTGTGAAATTTGCCCGAAGCCTCTGTGGCATATGTTCAGACCTCCATCGGCGTTAGAGTGTAGACGTAAGTATCGTAACACGTTGCCTTTGTTGTGTTATTCTGTCTTCTGTATCGCACAGCCGCGTGCATCTAACCTTATTCGAAACTTTTTAATGCGTTCGCCGTCTAGGTTGTCGAATTAAAGTACATAAAGAACATCTGGAAAAGAAAGAAGATGCCATCGCACCTTGTAAGCTGCACTACGATCCGAATTTCGCGAAAGAATTGCTACTGTTGGCCAACACCACCGACGATCAGAAAGTTTGGGTTCAAAGATTAAGTAAAAAAATCCAGAAATGCGGTTATAAAGCCAAGTCGGCCGGCGGTGAGAAAGGATCACCGAGGTAAATGCAAAATCATCACCACATCTTCAGCACTATGGATATAATGTATTCATCTCACAACTACTATCGTTTGTACAGAGAAACCACCAGACGGATTTGTTCGATGAAAGTAAACTCGAATAATGTGACTACCGGAATGAATTTAGCGTCGACGAATTGCATGCCACAAAAATGCGCGACGTTACCGCCAAACGTAGGCTCGTCGTCATCGTCGTCGTCATCTTCGGTATCATCCTCGTCTTGCATTTCATCTTCGAATAGCGCCGTTAATGTTCCAGTATCTAAATGATCCGTCAGTCGTTCAACAAGACGGTTATACGCTAGTCCAGTTATTTAAATTTTTATGAAATCATTTGTTCTGTGTACATATATCGTATGTGTATTGCGTACCTACGCTACGTATTTAAATTCTTCTACGTCGCCTTTGTGCATTTATATTTCCCTCCTCTCGCTTATCAGGTTTCACTTTTTCTTCCTCCTCTTTCTGAAATAATTAAAAAAAAATATATATATATATGATTATGATAATGATAATAACAATAATTGTCTAATTGTCGTAAATATGAATCTTTAATCGCAATTTTTTACCATATTTTATTATGTTGTTTGTATTTATCTACTTTTACCGGAACGTGAATTCGTTTATATCAACGTGGCCATGTTGCTCATGCTCATTTTCTTTACATTATGACGCGTATTATGTAATGTGATGTATATTATGTTATTCGCTAGACGCTGTTGTTATTTTTTCTTTTCAACCAACTTGCGTACTTTCAATGTAATGTATAATTGTTTGTGTACTGAGTTTCAGTTTACGCTTGAAATATTCGAATGTACAGTAGGTTGTGACGCGTATAATTATGGTTGATGTCATCCAAGCGGGAAAATCATTCTTGGCAGCTACGTGTACTAAAAAAAAAAAAAAAGTTTTCAAATCATCGCCGTGTTTTATGAAATATGCGTTTGCATTTTTTTCTTTTCTTTTTTGGTGTTTAATTTTTTTAATTTTTAATTGTATTTTTCTCTTGTGATACCGTACCGGCGCCTACGTACATATATACATACATGTGTTAATACTACATGTACGATGTGATTCAACATTTTACCTGTTATTTGATAAATTATTGTACGTATTTTTTAAAATGTAATCTAAGGTATGTTTATTTCAATTTGATTTCGTACGTTTTATTTATAAACTTATTTATTGTATTATACGATTTTTTTTTTCAACATTTTCATTGCCATTTTTAACTCTCCTCCCTTGGGTAGCGTGATTACAAACGTGTATCAGCGTTTTTGTGATTTGTATTCCTGATAGTTTACGTCGCCTCACGTCCCAGCTTCTAGCTCGTCAAACAAATAAGTGTCCTACTTTCAGCTCACAAACTCAGCAAATGAACAAGTGACGGTGAGCATAGCGTGTGGCGGCAAGTTGGTAACGTTGCGTCGCGGCGTTCGCACTCGCAAGTATCGATCAACGTACCACCCCTCGAGATGGTAAAAATTTCAGACGAGAAGTACACTACACAGGTGAAGTGTACTTAATTCGTTCTCGTGCACTCTGTCGTATTTATTACTATCGCTTTCGAAATAACAAAAATTTGTGCTCATCATGATATTTTACTAGTAATAATTTATTTTTTACTCACGATCACAATGGAAACGTCGTTGACGCTGGTGGATAAGGTATGGAAAGATACCGTCGAAAGCTTCGGTTCGCCTAACGTTGTTCGTACGTGGTACGCCAAAATAATTGCACAGCATAACAGCGAAGCGAGAAAATACCATAATCTTCATCACTTGGAGACCAAACTGCAACACTTCATTAATGTTCAAAACAAAATCAAGGACAAAACTGCCTTCGTATTGGCTTTATACTTTCAATAGTGAGTACACAATTCATTTAAACTAGGTACTCGTTCAGTAGTTCGTTCACTGAGTAAATTATCGTTAAAGGTGTTTATACCTTTGTATCTAATCTACACACGCATAAACTATACAAGTATGGCGCATACGGTCGAAGTTTGGTGAATGTATCTTATGATGTAGGTACGTCTAATACGACTACATATACCTACATTCAAAGCAGGCTATACTTTATTTCAGTTTTGAATATAACCCTAAAGCATCGACGTCCCACCAAATTAATATCGAAGAATTCAAAAAATTTGCCGCAGAAACTAGATATGATCAAGTACGTTTACAACTTTTTTTAAATATTATTCGCTGACTTGACAGAAGCCATCTGTATAACTTACCTACCAGAATTTTTCACGCTTTTATTCGTTACGAATTAGAACGTGGATTCGTGTGAAAATGTGGAGCGTTTGTTGGAAGCAACTGGGACTAACATAACAGAGGAACACATGGCAAATAATTTGTACGGCACCGACGATAAGCATTATTTTCTAGACATTGACATGGCGGTTTTAGGTTCTTCTGCTGAAGAATACAATCTTTATACTAAACGTGTGAGAGAAGAATATTCATTTCTATCGGACGAATTTTATAAAAATTTACGACTTAAGGTAGGTACCTTAGTTAATTTATTATTACCAATACCTACCTATTGTATAGCCAGAATATTCCTGCAGTCGTACGTAATGAACAGTAATGAATGATATTTTGCTTTTTCGATTACATGCAGGTATTGCAAAGTTTTCTACTCATACCAAATATTTATGCGACCAAAGATTTCCGTGATAAATACGAAGATTTGGCAAGAGAAAATATTCAACGCGAAGTTGAGATTTTATTGGAGGTTCATTAATACGAAGCTGGATTTCGAGTTCTAAACTTTTCTTTTCAACTAATCCAAATTTTTAAATCCATGTCTTATGTACCTACGTATAATAGATTGTTCATTATGTGAGTATTGTTGTTTTATGTATACTATCACCCGATCTATGCCTGTAAAAACTTATCAATAAAACAAATTTGCCAGATGTTCAATACCTACCAATATAATGCGAAGCTTTCACTTCAATTAAACAGTTCATATTTTGAATCAAAGGCTTTTACTTAATTTTACCGTTTCTAAATTCCCATTTTCACCTGAAGTGAGCAGTTAAAGCTCGACGTTTAATGAGTATGAGGTGTATGCTATAGTGTGCAAAAATAATAGCTTTGTTCGTTTTATCCAGGGCGAGTAGCCCTCGGGGCGACTCGCACGGTGCTAGTAGCGCTTGTTTGTTTTAAATTCGGTGT
>FIZT01028864.1:0-14697 GCA_900065295.1 Paracoccus marginatus | reverse complement strand
TGATGTTTTCGTTTGGGCGTGGAGGGCGGGGAGGTGTCACGACCGTTCCACTTGATAATTACTGAAAATTACAGTAATTTTCAAAAATCGAAGTAATTACCAAAAAACTGCGAAAATGATTTTAAAAAATACTTACAACTGCAAGTTCCGTCATTTCTGATTTTATTACTGTGATTACTGATTTATTGCTGCGATTGGCACAAATATTTCCGCAAAATGGATAAATTATTAGCAAAGCATACGGCAATAGCCAAATAAAGCATGGATCATCAAAATTACAATAAATTTCAGGCCATAATTTCTTCCGCACTTTTAATGTTTAAATTTTATTTTGTGCCAAAAATCAACAAAAATTCACCAGCCATCTTCAAAATGGCCCTCCAAGTTTGCCCAAATTAAGGCGCACACTGAAAATTGCTTCGAATAGCCTGTTATTTTTACAACTTGTTATTTATACTCCAATCACATGGGCGGTAATATAAAGCATGGGGCAGCTGAAGCCCTCCGAAGAATGAAAAATAATCAAGAAATGCAACTTTTTAAAGTCACAATATTGTAATTTTTTCTGAAATTTTCTTGAAACTTTCGCCCTCGCTTCGTTCGGGCCATATTATGCTTCATCTTTTTGAAATTTTATCCAAGTTTGGCTAAAAAAAATTGTAGTCTTCGATAATAGTCTACTGATTCTCTGCTCCTAAATTATGAAAAGTACGCAAAAAAATACTCCAATTTCAGGTCAAAATGAAATTTTTTGAAATTTTTCACTAAATTTTCGCTCCTGTTCCCACACTGTGAAAATTACTCCAAAAATAGCCTACTGGGGCTCACCCTCTTTTTAATGTATCTTCACCTTCGCCTACGTGCCACCCAATTTTAGTTTCAGAGTTGGTAAAATCGTGACGACCCTCTCCCCCTCCCTCGGAAATACTTCGCTGCGCTCCTGTGCACTGCAATCTTTCGAGAAACCGTCCCTAAAAGTCGCTATTTTAGGATTTCAAAAATCTGTAGATACCATGAAGCATGAATTACCAAAAAAAAAAAATGATTCCTTGAAAAAAAAAGTATTTTTTTTTTGGAAAATTACCCTTCAACCATTCTTACTTGCCTTCGGGATCGATCATGGCGTCAAAATAGAGTAAATCTCTCGCAGATTAACTTTTATTCAGGTGTTTTTCCACATAAAGTTGAACCTTGACCTGCCAGAGGTGAAAAAAGGATTGGGAGAAGGAAGGATTAAAAAAAAAGTGACTCGGGCAGATGACCTAAGAGAGGCTTAATTGTGTGATAAAGTAAATCTGCCACAGAGCAAACAGCGAGTATTAAACTGAAATTCCGGTTAAAGTAGTCAGAGCTCGGATAAGGTACTGGGGAATTTGTCGGTTATGAGCGAGTGATTCGACTGTGCGCTGTGCTCATCTCTGCCCACTATCGCAAGGTCGCAGCGCTCAATATAGAGAAAAACACACACAAACAAGCCGCTTAGGTGAAGGGATGAGGACTGAGAGCGGGTATACGAGGCGATATGAAAAACGTCACCCAACCAAGAGGGTAGTGTTATCGCAACAGCGGCGATCGACGACGCTGCCGTCGCGTCGTCGTCGTCGTGATGGCATTTCAAACGACGACGACAACATCAGTAGCAGCAGCAGCAGCAGCAATACAAGGGTCGCTACCGATGGCGATACGGTGTTGGTGTTGCGAACGGACGCGGACGGTATCGTACTCGTGTATAGATGTGGAGTGTATCTCGAATTCTCGATGTACGAATAAAACAAAGCTGCGCATCGCGACGACGATAAGCAACAACGCCAGCGACCGACACGACGCGACGATGGCGGTCGGTGGTCGTCGTTTCGGCTTCGGCAGACGACGTCGACACGACGACGACGAGGTATCGTCGTACGTACGTACATACATACGAAGGTGGCGGTGGGCCGTACGTAACAACACCAACACCACCAGCGGCAGCATTAGGCACGACGACCGCGGCCGCGGTACACTTGGCGTACATACGTATACATATACATAGAAACACTATATTCACCGTCCTTGAACTAGCACCGCGAACCTTACCCGGGCCACGTTGAGGGACCTTTCGGTACATTGTTTTTTTTTTTTTAGCAAAATTTACGTATGCCTCGCCTGCCTCGTCCCGTTCAATGTACGCGGCCGCGCGACGATGTCGACGTTGCCTCGAAATAGAGTATATGTACGGATCGTGGATCGTCCCTGAACACAATTTCAGCGTTTTGCGCGTGTCGACCGCCCTTCTCCGCATCCCCTACCGTAGTCTGGTATCCCTGCGAACAGGCCGGTCACGCGCTCAGTACAATGACGTCAATGACGTTTCGGGCTCGCAACGCCGCCCCCGTACTCTATCGGGTTGTTTACGTTGTTACGAGAGGACTCGCCGCCGCGTCGTACCATCGTAGGGTAGGTGAGGAGGAGTCGATGCCAGGGACCTTACGGTGGAATTTAATATGTTGGGTCGTATGTGTGAAGTGGACGATGGTCGACTTCGGCTTGGATTTTTTTTTTTGTTGTTGTTTGGGCGAGTCTGGACGGTTTTCTAATTTCCAGCGCGGTAAGGTTGGAAGAAATTGATGGTGAAAAATTGAAAATAACGATTTCTTACTGATTTTTGTGGCATTTATCTATTCAATTAATTCAAAAAATTGATTAACGAGCTAATATGCCGCTAATTTTTTTTGCATTTTTCTATCTAATAAAAAAAATATCGAATTTTCTTTGTGTTCCATATTGAGAGTCCGAAACAAATTTTTTGTGATCGACTTTTATGAGTTACGCTGGGAAAAATTATGTAACCAACTTTTCAACAAAAAAAAAAAAAGTGAAAACATTAATTTTCTTTTTTTCATGCATACATAAATCATTTTTTTCTGACTTGCAAGCCGCAACTTTCGCTACAGCGTCCTTTTTCATCACTTGAGGATTGTAGTAATTTTCTTTCAGTCAGATTACACCAACAAGAGTGGAGATTTATGATGATGGTCCATATTAGGAACATGGTCCATAATAGGTTACCTTACCTTATCAATAGATTTTTGGCGCGCTTCTTTCGAATTTTTTTTTTGAAAATTCAATAATTTCATGAATTTTTCGAAATTTTTCTTCTCATTTTTGAAAAACTTTTCATCAATTTTTTTTTTCATCTACATTTCATCTCCGATTAATTTTGTTGATCTCTCTCAAAAAAATTTTCGGAGTTTCAATTTTTAGATTTCTTAGAAGATTTTTTTCATAAATTTTTTGAGTGCATTTTTCATCAAAATTTTTTCAAAAAATTGATTTAAAAATTGTGTCAGGGAAAAATTGCTCAGATTTCACCCAAATTGGAGTATGTGCTTGCTGGTAAGTAGAGTAAGCTCCAAAAGAAAATTTCAGCAATCAGCATCACGAGGAATGAACCACGATTTATTTGTTTTTTAAAGAAAACATTACTTTGAGAAGCCATAGCTCGGCTTTCTCGAATTGCAGCAAGCAAAAAAAATTTTTTTGGCATTCTCAACTTACTAGCAAGCACTAACTTCAGCTTGAGCGAATTTAAAGCAATTTTTTCTCTCCTCGATCTTGTGTGAAAAATACCAATGAAGTGGGTATTGATTTTGGTAGCAATTCGGGTAGATAGGTAGAGAAGGTTGATGATAGATCGGGCAGAAATTAGGATATGGATAGTACATAATTGCAGGCATCAAAGCGAGTAACTTTTTCAGGGTGTTAGTCACTTTTTTTCGGCTCAAGTCACTTTTTGTCACTTTTACATAAAAGGTCACTATGGTCACTTCTCCCTCCAAAGTCACTTTTTCCTCGCAATTTCAAGCAAAAATTCAAATTTTCACGTAAAAATTGCAATTTTTTTCAAAAAAATATCAAAATTTTTGCCCTCGCTTGGCTCGGGCCTTATCGTACGTACTTTCTGTTCAGTGACGTACCGATAGGGGGAAGGGAAGCTTTCCCTTGAGGCAAATTTTTTACTTGAAAGTTGGGATAAAAAAAATAATAATTTCAAGTTGAAAATGAATCAAATGAGATAAATTTTCACTTCTTAATTGAGAAAATTGGTCATTTATCATATTATGTCCTGGAATATTGAAAAAAGCAAAAAAATACAACTTTGTCGAGCTAAAATTTCAAGTTTTTGAAAAGATTTTCTCAAAATTTTTGTCCTTGCTGCGCTCAGGCTGTGAAAACAACAAAAACGCGCTATTGAATGTTAGAAATCATCAGTAATTTCAATTTTTTTTTTCAAATTTTCTGAAAATTTTCTTTCTCGCTTCGCTCGGCTTGTACTCAGTGTTGGATGTTGAAGTGAAATATGGGAGTTGGGGATTTTGAGAATTTCAGTTGGGATTTTCACTAATTCTCCACCCCCTATAGAAAATCCTGTTTTGACAGTTTTGGTTGAGAAAAATTTATTTGCTTTGAAAATGGCCTTTTTGGGCTGAAGCCCCCCCCCCCTCCCACCATTGATCATGGTTCTGGCATCATCTATACTCTGATGATCCAATGACGCCTATGCTAGTTTCAGTTGAGTAATCTTTGAAATGATGAACCTCACTGATTTTTCAGTAAATGTTGCGAAAATAACTGGAAAATCATTGAAAATTCACCGAAATTTCAGTGATTTTTTTCACTGATTCCACATTGAGAGAGTATTTTTGTTGCGAATTCTCGAGGCGTTGCACTGAGCGAAGTTTTTCTCGACTGAACTTTCGACTCGGGGTACTCCATTGCTCTTGATGGGTACACATAATTATGGGTACTCTTCGTAAAGACCTTATTTACCTTCTCATGCAAAACCATTGCAATCTCTTCATTCAAGTACAAATTCGAATTATTCGGACGATTAAATAATGCTTACATCTAAAAAAATATGAACTTCCACAATTTTTAGCAACAAATAGGACTTTTTCGCCCATAGAAACTGTACATAAACCATTTTTAAATAAAATTTTGCATCCCGATCTCTCAAAACATTTTATCGATATTAGATTATATTCCACATCTTCAACTACATGCTAAAAAATCTTTGATGTTTAAATTCAAGTCATCGTGTTTGAATTTCAGATCACCTTTTTTATGAGCGGTCAAGATCGAATGATTCGCTGTTTTTACTTTTACTGGATTTACTAATTTTTCAATCGAGCCTTTTTCAAGATAACATTTTTAATTAATCATAACCGATGATTGTTTCAACTCCGACTCCATGAATTTCCTCCAAATGATATCTCGAAAAAGGCTCGATTGAAAGATTGAAAACTCCAGTAAAAGTAAAAAAACAGCTAATCATTCGATCTCGCTCGTATACTCTCTTGAGCACGCGTCATTTTGAATTTCGGCCGAATACTCGAACGTACCTACATGTGTTACGTTTATGTATATTGCGTGCCTATAATTTCCAATTGGCCGTTCACCTTTGTTCTTATTCGGCCGGTAAGGCATTTGATATATTTCGTAATTCGCCTGGTCTAGCTGTGAATTGGCCGGCCCGGCCAGGCTTTTTGGCGTACTAAATGTCACGAAGGTCGTCAGCACGTCAGCTATGTTAACGTTCGTGTTGCCCGGCTGTTCTACGGTCTGTAACCTTTGCTCGCGGTGTATCCCCTGTTCCTCGCACACCCGCGCGAAGTTCCGATTATTTTACTCAGGATTACGAAACAGGGATTTCCTCCCTTCAGCCGATGATTTGGATTTTCAATTTTTTCAAATTTGAAAATTTTCGCGCTTTCATTCTCGGTGTTTTTAGGTCGAGTCTCGAGTTGGTTTGAGTTTTTTAATGGAGATTCGTCGAATTGATAAATTCAATTTACTGTCGAAATGACACGATCAATTCTCTTGATTGGTTTTCGACCGCGTATTTTTTTTTTCAAATTTGATTAATGAAAATTTATACCTACAATTCAGTCTGTGAAAGAAGTTACATCTATGACATTTTGATTTTCCGATTGTGAAAGAGACTGAAAAATGATCGCAAGTACCAAAAATATAAGTAAAAATAGGCCCATCAACATCCACTCGGATTTATTCTTCGTAGACCCGTACAGACGTACACCTACTACGAGTACAATACGTACACATCAGCGCTCAAATACTTACTCTTTATTACCGAGCGAGTGAGAAGACCTTGAAATCACTATTTCTCATTGCCAAACGATGCGATGCGCGTTCTATACCTCTTCACCTCCGCCCCACCCTCCTCCTTTCGTCGCGCCACCAGCTCGCCGGCTACTTACTCTTTTTTTTCAAACCGCGACATCGAGCGAGGGGCGAAGAGAGGAACAAAGCAACGCGTAGCGTAATATACCTACTACCGTCAGCCACCGATATACGCGGGGCTCCTCACTCGCTTGCCTCATCACCTAGCGAGCTCCTCTACCTCGTCTCCCTCGTACACGTACGGTATTATTACTACGGTCCGCGAACGTACACAAGTGTGTGCGAGGACTGAGGAGTAAAGCTGTGTTTTTTCTGCGTCGAGTGATGGTGCCAACGTATATTACATACGTATTGCTTTCGACTTCCGCGTCACGCTATCGCTGCCATAGTCGATTATACTCGTACTTTACGCAGACCGGAGACGTGGTAGGAATTTTTTTTTTCGGTCGCTGTTTTACTCTCGTCGTGGAGGCTGGGAGCGCCGGAGAAGGGAATGTGGTTTATTTTAAAATCGGTCGAGAAGTGGAGGGTTATTTACGCGGAGAGTTTGGTGTTGCGATGGTTGTGGTAAAGTTGAGCCGATGTGGTCTACTCCGTGGATTAAGATTTTGAAAAATTCGTATTTATTCGAGAATGAAAGGTCGAACTTGAGTATGGAGTAATTTTGGGATCTGGATTGAATTACCAGAGTTTTAATGGTCCAGCATGAAAATTATGGGAGCTCCATCTTTCTAATAAAGGGTCATGGAAGGGGGTCAAAAAGTGAAAAAAAAAAAACCTGAAAATTAGAGTCGGTAGCTTTAGGCATCCCCTTGTCGGTTGTCACCAAGATATCCAAATATAACCTTATTAGGTCGAGCGACGACTTTTTTGATTGTATGTGGTTTTCATTACTTGTTGGCCAATTTTTTTTTGATCCAGAAGTTTACTTGGTTTTATACAGTGTTTTATGATGAGAAATACTGATTTTCTTCTCCAGTATACGACTGTTCGCCCCCAGGGACATTTATGTACATTTTGAGGAACGTACATACTGCATGCATTCTGTAATTTGTACGAACGTACGCGATATGTAAGTACATACGTGTAAGCCAGAAACATCAGCAATGTATGCTCGCTTTACGTACCCGAACGTTCGGCGTTCGGTGATTAACATAACCTTCACAATGTAAGTTGGATTGAGGCCGCGTGGCGCGTGGTTTTATTTTTTATTTTTCAGATGATAACACGAGCACGAGATATGCGAGCTTATCATTCGAGCCCTCTTGGCCCATTTACACTATACATTACGTTTACGTAAACGCGTATTACCTGATTTATTTCTGGTATACCTACCTACCGGTCTGCCTAGTACGTATTTGTTCTTATTAGTTTTCCCCGTCGAAATATGGCACGATACTTGAATTGTGCATTTAGTTTCGATTGATTTTGAGGGTGAAGTCGATTTTGAGGGGAAGGTACTTACAAATACGAATTCAACTTGCTCGTGAAATCACGATTAGAATCCGTTGTCGAAGACATTTTTTTTTGTTCCGAGTTTCCTTTGACTCCCACTTTTGAAAAAAAATTTAATTTTCAATTTTGGGAAACTTTCTTGCTGTTTTCACGACCCTGAAGGTGAAAAAACGATCAAAATAGCCATTCCATGCTTGATAGTTTGAGTGCAGTTGTATTACGAGGTACAGGTGAGCAAATCCCCCTCCCGTTCGAAACCCCCTCTTCTCGGAAAATTCAAACATTATTTTTTTACAGCACGTTTCTCCAAATTTTCAGCAAAAAACGTACCAAAAAAAAAAAAAAAAAAAAAAAAAAAAAAAAAAACACAAAAAAAAAAAAAAAAAAAAAAAAAGGAAAAAACACTTCCTCCACAAGCGTATACGAGTAAGTACGTATAATCCATACACAATCGTACATTCATGCCCAGAAAAAAAATTGTACTAACGAACGAAACGAAATGCACAGCCGGCCTTGGCAATTCGATGACCTACTCGTATAAGTACACATACCCATACGCGCCGCGATAACACAAACCATATTAAATTGGCCCGGCTACCGAGTACTACGCAATTTCTTCGCCGCCGCCGCGACGATATTTTTGGCATACGGTCATAATTTTCGAACACTCCGGTGGTTTTACTTTCTTGACGCGCGCGGCGCCATCCCATCCATCCCCCCCTCTCCCATCGCCCAGTAATAATACGGAGCCGAGACGTAGACAGCCAGACGTAGTTCTAGGGTACGGGGTGGACTCCCCGGTTCGATATTTTCGCTAGCGACGTAGTCGCCGGTGTCGGTTGCGCACCCAACTTACGCGAATCGCGCCATTTTTATGGATTTCGTCTGGAAAGTTCCGAAAGGAGCAAGGTGGGTTCCGCAGCGCGTTACGGAGGTGCTCCGTTTATGAGCACAATTATGGATGGTTTGGGGGTTCCCAGAATCTCCCTCCGACATCCTCCGCAGGATTTTTTTCAATCCCTTGTGAGGGCCTCATTTTGCGATTTTGAGTATTTTTTTTTTAGATCAGTTCTGACTTCAGTTTGTCGTCGTTGCTGTCGCTGTCGTTGTGTTATATATGGTACGCGTATCAGCGCCGGAACTTTAGCGAATTTCGAGTATAATATGTGTACATTGCGATGCTTCTAGCATGCACAAATATCGCGTGTATATTTTTAACCGATTTATTATTTACACAGTCGGTAGTTACTGTACGGTTGCGGCAGAAGAGAAGGTGGATACACTGCGTGTCTATTAAGGCAGCATGCGCGCCTAATGACATTTTACGATATTCGCAGTCGGTCGAGTCGGTTCGCGGATTAATAAACGCGACCGTACAATTATACATATAATAGCGAGAAGTCGACGGTACACAATTATGTAGTACGTATACGCTATACTCTAGACTCGAGGAGCGCAGGAGGTGCGAAAAAAAATTCACGAATATGTGGCCTTGCTTGCCAACGACGACTACGACGGTGACGACGACGACGAAGGGAAGAGCTGCCGAAGCCGAAGCCGAATACGCGAGTATGTGTATGTACATGTACGTACTATATTATACGTACGGTACATAGACGCTTGCGAATTCGCGCAGACAGGGCAACGAGAAGGGCGTGTATATAAATTTAAAGTCGACGATGACAACGGCCCGGCCACCCAAAGCATCAGTCGTGGCCGTGGGAAGAGAGGAAGACGACCGACGGATAGAATTTTTTTCGCGGTGTTCGTCTTTCTCTCTCGCTCTTCTTACCAAGTATCGGTGGAAGAGACCCTGTATTTTTCCATAATAATTTGTATACTCGAGTTACTAGTCTTTGCCTAACATAGAGACGGTGTGCGCGGGTTTGGGTATGGTGTACTTATACTGTATTGGTCGGTGTGTTGTGCGACGCCGGTGCGCGCTCGTGTACAAAATTTATTTATTCGCTTTCAATGTCATCGGTCGGGTTAGGAATTTAGAAGCGCGTGAGGACCTAGTTTTCAGGAAGTGATTTTCTCGAGTGTTGTTTTTTGCTCGTTTACTTCGCTCGAATGGGGCGCATATTGTCGCAGTATCGATGAATCGATTTCAGATGCCAAAAATGAAATTAAAATCAAAGCGGTAGGATGTGAAAGTGGAGTACCCGTGGGGAGAGGATAGGCCACACTCGGGGTCGTGTATGTATCCTACGCATACTTCGACTGGAAATGAGAGATGTATGAAGAGATACCTACCGGCAAGAAACCAAACGTTTTGAAATTCCTCAGTTGTTTTCAAAAAATTTATTGTATTGGAAGAAATGATGAAATTTTCTAAACACGCGTTTCAAAGATAAAAATGACATACTTGAAATTGAAATTGAAAAAACTTACCAAGAATGTTTCATTTTAAATGTAAATACTGCTTCGATAATCTTCGGTTCATTTCAGAGTTGGGAAGGGGGTGCTTCTTCCTCGGCTCGTGGTTTTTTTGATGGTATGTCAAGTCGCCCAAAATATAAAATTTGGACAAATTTTGATAAAAAAGTTCAGAAAACTTGAAAATATTTGAAAATACATGAAATTTTACATGCATATTCCTAATGAAGTAATGTAAGACAGCTTTTTTTTTTTGCTCTCACATTTTCGTGAGGTTCCTCCGGGTCCCGATTTTCTCTGCACGGCCCTGCTAATCTGAATGCTTCTGCTATTTCTGACACTCGTTCTCCCCTCCATTTTAGGCAAGGGTCTGTTGACGGTTCACATATTTCAACCAATTTCAAGCATGGTTTTTGATGATGGGACGGATGACTCTCGAACTCCGATGTAACAAAAAGCAAAAAACTGTATACTTACTTACTGCGTTGTTGTGCTGCACTGAATTTCGTGACTTCCAGCTCTCTGTTGATTTTTATTCCACTGGCTCAGAGAGTTACATCGAATGAGAGCGGAACAGCGATAAAATTTGGAAATCCGAATGGTTCTATTTCTGTGAAGCCTGTTTCTCCCCTCCTAATCTGTAATTTCTACAATATAATGGGTTTTTCGAAAGGATAATGCTAATCAGTTTTCAAAGTGGTGTATGATAATGGGGTAATGTCCCTCGACGTCTAAACTTACCAAAAAAAAAAATAAATAGTGAATAAATTTACTTATTTCATTAACTAGTGAGTTTCACACTGTAGAGATGTAAAGTTTTTTGTTATTGCTCAAAACAAATACGTGTATTAAGAAATGAAAATGTACATAATGAAAAATGATGTAGTAAAAAAAAGTAGAAAATGAAAACAAGAACAAAAACAACAATGCAAAGTAACGTATGCATTGACAAATGTTTATATCATTTTCGCAGTTTTTTCAAAAGTTCATATTCCCCCCCCCCCTTTAAAATGGTAGCAGAACGTGGTTTTTAGTTCATCTCTGAACTTGATTAGTTTGCTTCTAAACTTGAAGCGTTTTTTCTCTATACAGTTTCCAGGAGACCAACATCTTTTTGAGTGAAAGTTTCTTTCAGGTTAATCAATGTAGGCCATAAATTTGGTAATCGAATCCAACAGTAAATGCGCGTGTCGCTCTCCTCCATGCAATTTGGATGTTCTCTAGCGTTTTTGGTGATATAGATTTTTCATGTTCCACTTCGAGGCGGTATCGATAAACGTTATCGAGGTCTTTTTTGAATTTTTTATAATGAGAAAATCAGTCATTTCTCAAACAAAAAATAGAGCTTTCATTTCAAGGAATCGGTCGAATTTCTATTTGAAGAAAAAAACAACAAATCATTGCTTTACAAATGAAGTAAATATTCATTAACGCACTGTATCGCCTTTACCACCAATCATCATTTCACATATCACTAGTAAAGATATACCAATACTAGTTTTATTCAGATAATGTACATCAGTACTGATAATGGTAGCAGAGCTGGGTTTCTCAATTTCTAACCTTCGGTTAATTGTTTTTCCATCAACTCGCAGAGTTTCATCGGATGAAAATGCAATCGAGTGGTTCTACTTCCATGAAGTCTCCTCTCTCCTTACTTTAACTTTTCCATAATTTCGATATGGAACTGTGAAAAAATGCTACAAATCTATTTTCAAGCACGGTATTTGATAATGGACTGATAGTCCTCGAAGTTCAAACTTGAAAACAATTGAGAAAAGAATTTACTTCCTAATAAAATCCTTTTTCTCTTTCTTTCTGGTTATGGTACTCGTAAAATCAAATGGATCCGTCTTGGATGTCTTTTATGGCAAAAGAAGCTTCATTTGTGTTTTCAATTCCAAAAGAGTCAAGCACAATTAAGAAGAATAGTGATTTAAACTAAGCACTTGCTCTTGTAAGTGGCTCTTCATGATTAAATTTTTCATGAGCTGTTGATTTTTTATTTTTTCAATTTTCTTTGCTCTCAGTCTCAGCCTGCTGATCTACGCGCTGGTGCTTATATTAATTTGTTGCGACGATTGATTCAATTCATCTCGGTTTGATCATGGTTTTGCAAACCAGAAGTAAGCGGAGGAAATAAAACTTCCAGCACTTTTTCCCTCGGCATCACTCGCCCAGCGCGTCGAGAAAATCGTATCCCATCGCAGACGAGATGCGAAAGAGGAGCACGTGATACCGATATGTGTATCGATCGATGGCGCATACCCCACAGGCGGGCCTCCTTATACGTACGTACACGACGGAGGTACTATTGGTTGCGAGTCTGATACGAGAAGAGATACTAAACTCGTTCTGGAGCGCTTCCAGGCGACCTTGAAATTAGTTAACCTTGAGCCGCAGGTGAAAGAAGAAGCTCGTTATATCTTCATTTCCTTTCCTCGTCGCGTTCGCGGCTCAGCTCGGCGCGACATGCGATCGCGTCGTCATAAAAATAATGGCTGGTTTATTGCTGCGCCGCCGCGTCGTTGTCTCGTACGTACCGAGACGCAGCGTTGATGGTATTCGGATGCACGCTGGATGCCGGCTCCGATACAAATAGAGATGCTTTGTATGTTGGTACTGGTAGTGTAAGTCCAAGTTAGCCAAAAGGAGAGGGAGGAGGGTCCATGTGTGCCGGCTTTGGTACTGTACATGTTGTGTACTCGTACTTTTCTTCCATCATCAATGTGTGATGAAAGACGTTCCCTTTCGTATAGCGGAGACCGGTTTCGCAACGTGCCTTCTGTAATAGCACGTAAAAGTTGACGAACGCCTAACCATACAATGAGTGAAGACCGAAGAGTAACCGTGATGGCGGAAAGAAGTGCCCGTAAAGTGGGGTATCGGGTGGAAGGATTATTGCGCGAATTGCCGTTTTTTTTATTCATCTCTCCAGCTTCGCAGTCTCTCTATGCTCTATGACGATACGAGCGGGCCATGGAAGGGGGGGTTTTTGCTCGCTTTTACTTTGGCAGAACGTATATGTTCTAGGTGAAGAAGACATCGAGTTGACTCCTCCCCCTTTCGGTTTACCTGTTCCAGTCATACAGAACATAATTGAATATCGAGTTATTGAAAATAAATCACTCAACGCCCATCTTCCCTCTTCACCCAGATGATTTAAATTTAAACATAATTAGTACCATTTCCTTCCGCGAAGATGAACGTGGATTTTTCTCATCTTTGTGCTCGGCTGCACGATAAATGCGAGTTAGAAACGCTATGCTGGTGTTTTTTTTTTCGCTGGCAGATTGTGAACTCGTAATCGTACGTATACTTTGAAGGGTGCACCACCTCGCGTAACGGTTCTCGGTATAATTTAGGGAACAAATTAGCGCCGAAGTTTGGATGTTGGCAGATGTGCGTGTTGCGAAATGCAAACAGTGCCTGGATTATGGCAGGGGGAGGGGAGAGGCCTGGAGGACGAACTTGAGAACCAGTATGTGCAGGAATTTCGCTACGATGTCCTTGCCCTTGCCCTTATATCGCGTTATTTGTCAAGTGCCGGAATCGGAAAAGAAACGTGTTTGCGAGCTGTGCTCCGAATGTACGAATTGCTTGCCGATTATTTGCTCGTATTTTTTTTTATTTTTATTTTACGGTTTTTGGCATCTGGTCTGTGTACGTGGGGCTGGTTTGCCTTATTTCCTTCCTCACACTACATCCAGAGTGTTGCGGTGGCGTTGATCGACGCTGATGTGGCTGCGGGTTGGGGAGGTGGTTGCAGGAAGGTGGGTGCTGTCCGTGATGGGACAGAATTACACTTGGATGGGGCAGGGGAGGTCTTTCGATATTGTTTTCGAAAAATTTTTTGAATTTTTGATTTTTTCAAAATTGAAGAAAGAGTGTTGAGAATAAATTGGAGGGTGTAGAAAGGCCTTGTTTTTGGGTCTCAGACAGCCACTGAACTGACTACCCAAAATGTGTCTTGCGGGTATTCGCGAGTATACAATGAAAGTTACCTTGCATTTTTTGTCGAATTTGTGGGCTGAAATGACATCTATATCCAACCCGTGAAGGGTCGCCCACACATTCGAAAGGATGGGCGCGGAAAGGCCGCAGTCAATCCCGCGACGCGTCATAAAGTCAAACGCTAACCTGTACAGCTTTTTACGCAGCGTTCAGTTTTATCGGCGCTGCTCTCCTGGTCCCTCCCATCGATCACCTTGCGACGATTGGGTTTCTTTCGAGTACTCGTATCTCATTGTGGGGTGTCCTTGAAACGAGTACAACGCGTGTGGAAAATTTTTCTCTATTTTGGAAACCTTTAGGGTGGCCTTTCTTCTTTTCGCGTGCGAGATTTCACTCTTTTTTTTCTCTCTCTCTCTCTGTCGAATGATGGAGCATAGAAGTGTTGTCGTTCGGATGATTTTCGTCCACGAATATCGGTTTATTGATTTTTCTTTCTTAAGAGGCTGTCGTGTCGTTTTGATATTTCAACAGTAAAAATGCCTTGCCAAACAACTGATGAAATTCCCTTTAAAATTTGAAAAGATGTTTGGAGACTCCGTCATCATTCATTGATGATTCAAGACTCGATGAAAATGCACCAAATTTTTTTTCTTCATCTCGTACCTATAGTAGTAAATTCTTAGACCATTTAGAATTAACATAGACCGCGCTAACTCCATAAGCGCTACGTTG
>FIZT01028846.1:0-11457 GCA_900065295.1 Paracoccus marginatus | reverse complement strand
CCATCAGCGGGCAACCTGTTGTAGGACTGAAATTTTGACCATTGATCCTTCATGCGCTCATCTCTGGGAACACAATGCCGTTTTAACCATCCCGATATCTCTTTTCAGTCCCGAGATATTAGAACATATTCGAGGTGGACAAGACTTTTGTGCCATACTGTATTCGAGGTGGACTAGACTTTTGTGCCATGCTGTATAATTTTCACGATGAATGCATATTTTGGATTTTTTTTTCAAATTTTAATCACCGAGAAATGGTACCAGTCATTATAGTAATTTAAATTCACGAAGTTTCTGAGGTAAACGTCCCCACGAAGTGAGAAATCAAAGTACAAAATTTATCTAGTTTTCACCTTCAGTTTTGAATGATATGATGTAGATATTGATAGAAATACTTACATTTTATGCAGAACTGTTACAAGGTGATAATGATCAAAAGGAAAACAGTTGGTAGAAAATTATTAACGGTATTTTCTATATGTTGTATGCATGTAGAAGTGGATAATTAATTATACATATGTATGTAATGTAGGTACTTTTGGTTCAGAAATATGATCGACAAAATGAAATACACTTGTATTTGAATGATAATGTGATAGATAGGCTTCAGGAAAAGTAGGTAACAAACGTACTGGTATCCTTAATATATTTTTCTAAAAAAAATTGAGAAATTCCCTCTCATAATCATTTTGGTTTGGAACTTGAAAATTATATCTTCTGCGCAAATTACGCTCAATAATAGTGAAAGAGAAGTAGGGAGAAATTATTGCACACAAATACCATAAAGATAATTATGTTCGCGCATGTACAAACGTTTGAAACACTCGATTAGTCTTGAAACAGTACAAGCGAGAAACACTGTTCGTAGTTTATGCAGAAAGCACGTTATTAATTGTACGCGAATCACTACACAGCTGAAAAACCATTAAAAAAATAAATAAATGGAGTTCTTTGCATCAGAGCTAGAGAGGCGAAAAGTGTATTTACTTATTGGTTACTGCTGAGTAAATATAACAATAGTGTTGAATATCGTGCGACAGTGTTGGTCGCTATTTGGTCCTTGTAAATGTTTGGCCTCATTAATTAAGATATTATTTCGAGGTGCTATTCTCTGATCGGAAATTATCTATAGAATTTTTAAATGATAACGGTATTCAGATTGCATGAAAAGTTTTGTTTGCGTTCGGCACAGTCTATTTCGGTGAAATGCTGTCAAGTTTGGGCAAATCATAAGTGCTATCAACTCGATAAATCAGAATACGATTTTACGCTCGTGTCTCGCAAAACGTTTCTTTCTTCGATTTCGTCTTTCTCGTAAATTTCAAAATGATTAGTTTTAACGATGTGCCCGATAAGTCGGAATTTACCGGAAGTTTGTTACCTTTGCAAAGTAGTCAATTATACAAAAGAAGAACAGAGAGTTATTATAATAGGTTATTTTTTAATAAAAGAAGGTTTGTAATTTCGTATAGATTCAATATGTTGTCTGGATGTGTTAGTGTTACCTACTGAGTTATTTCTTTGATTTATAATTTTTTTTTTTTTTTTTCAGTATAACTATGCCTTTAAATAACATGTTCTGTTCCCGATGTGGGGACGGATTTGAGGCGCACGAAAAAATAGTCAATTCTAACGGAGAGCTTTGGCATCCTCAATGCTTCGTGTAAGTATTTTAGTAAGGAAGGTACGAAAAAATAGCGATTTTATTTGTAATTATTACTTACGTTTCAATTTTTAGGTGTGCCCAGTGTTTTCGACCATTTCCCGACGGAATATTTTACGAATTCGAAGGAAGGAAATACTGCGAGCACGATTTTCAAGTTTTATTTGCACCGTGTTGCGGAAAATGCAGTACGTATACAATCGTACACTTGATAAATCTGTATCTTATACATTTTATCAGTTATTTTACTATGTCTTTAAATAGACACGAATGTCGTCGATATTGATTACCTACTTATCGATTATTTGGTTTCAAATCACGTGTACCTTCATTTCCTGAAAATTCTTGTTTGTAGATGAATTCATAATTGGTAGAGTTATCAAAGCTATGAATGCCAACTGGCATCCGAAATGTTTCCGGTGCGAATTATGCTACAAAGAATTAGCAGATTTGGGATTCGTAAAAAATCAAGGAAGAGCTTTGTGCCACGAGTGTAACGCCAAAGAAAAAGCCGTCGGATTGGGAAAATACGTATGCCATAAGTGCCAGTAAGTTCTTTTTTTAGAAATGATCAATTTCAGGAGGCAAAAAAAATTAGCGTCTGTGTTTGAATTTTAGCGGAGTTATTGACGACAAACCATTACGTTTTCGCGGCGAAGTTTTCCATCCCTACCATTTCAACTGTACCGCATGCGGCATAGAATTAAATTCGGATGCTAGGGAAGTGAAAAGCAGACCAGGCTATTCGGCCAATGATTTGGTAATTGAAATATTTGTCGTGTTTAAATTTTTCACAAACACATAGTACGTATACGAAATAATTAATACCATAACGTTCATGTTGACAGAACGAATTATACTGTTTACGCTGCCACGACAAAATGGGTATTCCTATTTGCGGTGCTTGTCGACGTCCGATTGAAGAACGAGTAGTCACAGCGTTGGGTAAACATTGGCATGTTGAGGTAAAGCGTTTTTAAAAGTTGAATTCGTTCGATTCAGTACTTGTGTATTTATTAAATATAATTTTTTAGCACTTCGTTTGCGCGAAATGCGAGAAGCCATTCTTGGGTAATCGTCACTACGAAAAGAAGGGATTGGCCTATTGCGAAACTCATTACCATCAGTTGTTTGGAAATCTTTGCTTCGTATGCAATCAAGTTATTGCCGGCGATGGTAAGTGAGGTGGATTCAAGTTTAATAGAAAACCATTTTTGATTTCTGATCTGTATATCTCTGTTTCAGTATTTACCGCGTTAAATAAAGCCTGGTGTGTTCATCACTTCGCGTGTTCAATATGCGATCAAAAAATGACTCAGAAAACCAAATTTTACGAAATTGATTTGAAACCGGCTTGTAAAAAATGTTATGACAAGTTTCCTACCGAATTCAGAAGAAGATTGAGGAAAGCTTACGAATACACACCTAAAAAAGCTATTTGAATTTAATTTCCTCGCGTAGATACATAAGGATTTAAAGACAATCGACTAAAAAGAATCGAGCTTAATAAAAAAAATGAAATTAATTTGTTCCAATTTTACTTATAATATTTTTTATTTACTTATTTGATAGATTCATCTCTAATAATTTAATTCATGTGTTGTGTTGTAGTTTCATTTCTCTAATTGTTATATTTCATACTGTTAACGATCATTTACCATTTTTTAAGTACACTATCGTAACTTTCTTGTAGACAGTAATTCTTGAGTACACTCGGAAGGTTGAACCTAATATAGAAATGGACAACTGTTCGTTAAATCACGATTATATTGAATTGAAGTAACAATTTGAACCAAATATACGTAATCAAACAACAGCAATCAAATTAGGAAGATAAATATTTACAATATTGTAAAAAATGCAATGGTATCAAATTCACAAAAATAATTGATTTTAATCGATAATAATAAAAATATTCATCACTTTACGACAACGTAATGGAAAAAGAATCACTGAAAATTGAATTTCACAGCACCAAGTGAATTCTTATTAAACTTATTTCAAAATCAGTTTCATATAGTTCTTACAACTCCGTTGCAGTGGTTGCAGTGAGGAGCCGATGACGATAATGCCAAAGCAGCTCCAGTCATAACAGCGGTACAAGCTCTCTCATCATGTTCCAGAGATATCATCGGTTGCATTAAAACCTATGGGGCGGAGGATCATAATTTCATTATGTTACCCAATAGTACAAAACACATCAAGATTTTACTCAAATTACTAACTTGTTCAGCATTTTTTTCTGCAGCAGTTAAACACTCTACCGGATCTAACTCGTACTGTTTTTTCTTTTGAGAAACATCTTCATGCAGTAACTGAGCCATTAATAGATCAGAAAGACGATAATTAGAGGCGCACAGTTCGACAATATCAGATGAAACGAATTGACGTTGATTGCTTTCTTGCGGCATAGCATCCAAATTGAATTTCTCTTGTAATGTACTCAAATTTCTACACACACGAAAAACAAACATTTTAATAGGAATCCATTTGCTGGCATCCAAATAATTTTTTCCACTCACATGAACGTATTGAAAACATCTTGACGAACTGTATCCCTGTCTTTCATTAGTAGTTTCAAAGCGTTTTGATACTCGGAAACTTTTTGACACAATCCTGCCTTCCATCGAGCTAGATCTTCCACAAGCATACTGTTTGTAATAATACAAAAACGGCGCATACATTAAATTGAAAATCTGCGAATTACATATTAATTACGTTTTTTAAATATTTTACCTGCTGGCAAGAAATTTACTTCTCCAAACTTCTCCTTGCCCAGCCAGCCATTCTATCTGTTCTTGATGCGTGGAAAGTGTTTTAGCAGTTTTGAGCAATTGTTTTGCTAAATGTAATTTATCCTCAGTAAGTGACTGAACTCTTGTCTCAATATCTTCTCCCACAGCAGCAACAAGTAGCTTTTTTACTTCTCCATTCACCTGAGCTTGAAATTTGATTTGATTTTCTAAATCCAAATTATCAGATTTTAGCCTGCTCACTTCCGCTAACAAGCACTACAATTTAACGAGAAATATTTTTAGTTTAAAATTTAACAAGTCAAGTCAAGTTTGTATTTAATAAGTTATACTTTTTTCTCCTCTTCCCACTGAATTCGTTCATTCGACTTCTCAGGAGACTCGCAAGTTGATGGCTGGGTTAATGCTATCTCAGATATGTGTACTTTTTTCAGTTTCATTAAATCTTCTACATTGCTACTAGTATCATTTACCAGTCTAACGACCTTCTTTTTGACAGTTTTATTCTCAACGATTGGATTCGTAGCTGCTTTATATGGTTCATAAGGTACAAACTTCGGTTCTTTCGAAAATTTGACGTTAGAAGACGAATTTTTTTTACTGGTCGTGGTAAGTTTTGGCACCAAATTGATTATTTTACCAGTTACAGGTGTTGGAGGCACCGAGCATTCTCGAAGATCAACTGGTCGATAAATGAGTTGATCTCGTAGAGGGATACTTTCTTCCTTGAGGTTAGGGTGATCCAATTTCTTAAGCTCTTCTTTTTCCATTCCATCGCCATCAGTTCTTTTGGGAATTTTAAAATGATGAACTTTGGATAAACTATCGGCTTTATCTGAACAGTTGAATTACATAGGTAAGTTTAAATTTTTCATACATGTTTTTAGAGAGATGAAGTTATCCTCACCAGTAAAACTCATGGCTCTGGAACGATAGAACGAAGAATTGGTGATTGAATTAGTAAAAACAAACGTCAACTCATTACAAAATTTTCAAAAGAGAAAAAATGATTATCACTGACGAATGTTCCACATAGGTGAAAAAATTATCAACTTTTTCATTTTTTAAAAATCTTATCTTCAAGTGAAGTAGAATACCATACAGCTGTGATTTTGGTTGCGATGTTTGATTAAATGGTGTACTGAAATAAACCTGAAAAACGACGAGCATTTAATTCATGTTTTGAAGAAATGTACTGATTAATATAAATTAAAAATGGTATTTTATCATCATTTTGTGTTTTGCCAAGTATGCACCTTTATCTTCAATCAAAAATTCAGAATCGAAGAGAAATTTTCGCTGCAGCGGTAAGATGTTGGACACTGTAGAAAAATTATGCCATATTCTTGAAGTTCAAAATTACACCGCAACAATCATTTTTCTTTTTGAAAACCTTCTTGAAGTTGAATTAATTTTACAATGTTCGAAATCGCAGTAGATAAAAAGTAAAACTGTACTTAGCTTTTCGTTTTGAGTGCATTTTGATTAAAAAACACATTTTAAAACATTATAATCATAAAACTTTACATTCGCCGGACAGCGCAGTTTATTTTCAACCTTCAATTACAAAACTTGCCGCTGATACGAAGAAAGAATTTCACTGCGGCCATGTTGGCAAAACAACAACGAATCAGTCAGAGTTGTAAACCGTAAACGGTTTGACGTTTTGAATCTTTCGTACACCGATTCTTGTTTCTACGTTACCTGTTTTGTAACTTCAGTAACATCTTTTCAAAACCATTTCTTCCAAGAATTGTGAAATGCAGTGCCGTATTTGTTTCCAAACATTGTCGAGTGATTACGAATTTCGAGTGGAATTTTCGAAGAACCGTATCTTAAAAAATTATGTAGTCATGTAGTACATTTTGAAGTAAATAGTGAATAATCGTAGTATCTTGCAAATTTTAGTTTTTCGCGTGTATTAGATGTAATTACATAGTTTATAACAAACTATAGTGTTCAAGAATTCGTGCAATTTTTGATTATTTCGTGTAATCGTGTTTCATTAGTATGCGTGATTTGTTTGAAATCCAGTTCAGTGTTTAATTGGTAAACATGTTCCGGTGTATTCCATTGTTTAAAGGATGCAATAGACAGGTAGAATATGTGGACAAACGCCACTGTTCGCTTCAAACTGTCCCCGATGAAATTATGCGTTATTCTAGAAGTTTGGAGGAACTCTTCTTGGATGCTAATCATATCCGCGACCTCCCAAAAGTAAGTATCACCATTGTAATTGCATTCATCAAATGCGTTTCTTCGAGAATTTGTCACTGATAACTAAATTCTACGGTTCCCTGTTGCAGAACTTTTTCCGGCTAAATCGACTTCGCAAACTAGGTTTGAGCGATAACGAAATCCAACGGTTACCTCCGGAAATCCAAAATTTCATCAATTTGGTCGAATTAGATATATCGAGAAATGGTACGTATTAATATTTATTTCGTTACGATTGTTATACTAAGTTTCCAAATATTTTCGAGCGTCGACCACATACGCCGAGACGGGTTTGGGAATTATTGAATTGTCGAGTGTTATTTGTTTTTCATTTATCTCGAACAATTTCACCAACTTTATTTTGAAATTTATACGAGGTATTCGCCATCTCGTGCCGATACGTATTAATCGTAATCGTCGAGTGAGTCATTGTAGTTTCTACTATTAATGGCGTCACGAATCAAATGCGTCACTTATTTTTCGAACACCCTGTTGCTTCGGAATGTATCATCGATGCGGAGCAAGATGTAATTACGCTTTCGAGCCATTGCTAATACATTTCGTGTGGACAGCTGCGGGAAGAGATCGGATGTTGTTTGGTGTATTGTCGTTCAATATCGGACGTATGCGAGAGTTGTTTCCACAGTGTTTTTTTTTATTTTATTATTATTATCCATTTTTCTGCATCGCCCCGGAATGCGTGTCCCATACTTAGGTATCGAGAATCGTTCATCTCTGTTGCACATTGTCGCTAGATTTTGTCGAGGTCTATGCTATTTTGTACTGAACTTTTTCATTTTTTTTCGATTTGACATTGACGTGGAATTGAAATCGCTGGTACTTGATTCCTTCTGTGACATTAGGTATACCAAAAACGTTCCCACTTATTTAAAATTGTATTTTATCAAATTCGTACCAAATAGTTTTTCTATGCTACCTGTACCTGAGTATCTTTTTTAGAATCAATAAGTTTACTTGGCAGAACAGTTGAATCAAAAATTCTAAAACTGAAAATATTTCGTAAAAAATTGGATAATAGTATTTTTATTAAAACGTAAAAACAAATGGCGTTGATTGTTGAAAAAAAAAAGAAAGAAGAACTCGACATCATAAAAAATAACAATATTTGATTCGATCAAACGACAGTGAAAATTCAAAAGAAAATAAATACTGTAAAAGTGGTGCTGAAAGAACCGTAGCGTTGGCGTGTTTTCCCTTCACTTTTCTTTTCATTCGCACTTTCGTTTTCTATCGTTTTGCAAAATTACACTGAACGCGTTTCAATAGAATTTTGATACTCTCGTTCATCTTTTCATTGAGTTATTTCGACGAAGTATAAATCGTCTCATGTTTTGTATGAGCTTTGATAAATCACTGAGTTATTGCTGAATGGAATTGTTTAGACCGAGGGTCGATTTACTTATGCTTGAAAATAATTGAAAATTGAATAAAGTAAACCAATGTTTATCAACGTGGTAAAAAATTTATAAATCGAGTAATTTGTAGAAAATGATGCGCTTAATTTTATAACAAAAAAAATTACTTTTTAAAAACTAAATCCATTTCTCGTCGAATTCAATTTTACGTTTACGATAATCAAAAATATCGAGGCCGAATTCGAGCAATAAATTTCGGCTTTCGGATCTGAGGAATATTTCGAATTCGTTTATTAGTTTCGATTTTCCCTTTACTTCGTCTCTCTCTTCAACTCATGTCTGTGCAAAACTCCACAAAGTACAACTGCGTCCAATTTTTTTTTTTTTTTTTTATATATCTACGTTTAACATCATTAGAAATATCTCTCCCGAACGAAAATATATAGGTCAAACATCCCTTCAAATTACGTTTCAACTCCTTAACAAATAAATATCACTAATCGAATATCAGGAAAGTTTTCAATCATAAGTTGAAAAAAGCGGTTTTATTTCAAACACGTTCTGTCTAAATTTTAATTTTTCCAGCTCATTTTCATGCAAAAATTACAAATTACGAGGTAAAATTAATAAAAGCGTTGTCGCGTTCTTTGTCATCTCGTTAAGTATCGCTTTACCAATAAATTTCCATTTTATGTAAATGCGAGTTATGTAGGTACGCGTAATTGATAGAGCCTCGAAGTGGCATTTTGTATGTTTGCCATTGATATTATATTGTACGAGTACGATTTAACTCATTTTTGCCATCAAATCGGACATCGTATCTGACTACTAGACGTGTGAATTCTTGCTGTGTCGATTTATAAATTAATCATTGCACAAAATGTGCTTTAGAGTGATGGTGTATGTCTTTGATGTTGGTGGTTTTCAATCGTACCGGACGGTAAATTCCTTTCTCTCGTGTCAACGTGTTGAACAAATCAATTGATTCGAAACAAGATTTTTAAAAATTTTAATCGTATCATGTTTTCCGCTTGTTTTTAAAAATACTTCGAGTACGAATAAAAATAACGAATGTTACGCGCGGCTATATCAGCTGAATCGAATAAACCATTAAACAAGCACTTGAAGTTTTTAATCAGAATTTCCCATCGAAAGGGTATCATTTTTCAAAATTCGTAGCATTGAGCGAGAGAGAAAAGCGAGTTCCACGTGTTGAATTCAGAATTGAACAGATAGATATGGTTTAGTGTTTTTAGCATACTATACAATCACCGCAACGCTATCGTATTTTCAAAATCAAATGTATCAAATACTGGAGGCCGTTTCGATATTAATTTCATAGCAAAATCTTCATTTTTAATAAGTTGAGTTCGAGTGAAACCGCAGCTTTTCTAGATTATTTAATAGAGAAAAAGTACCTTTGATGGAAATTTCGTTGTTACTTTTGTTTTGCGGCACGATTATTTCGCGAATTAGTCGAGTTTTCACTTGATAATATAATCTGTGTTCAGACCCTATTCAGTGTTTTTTACCCCCTGCTGTTTGGTGCTTGCCTCCTGGTGAGAGTCCCCTGTGGTGAGGGTTTCTCCTTTGTGCACGGAGTTCTATTGTACTATTTTATTGCCCTAGGCAGATGTTTTCAACTTCCCCTTCCGTCGGTGGGCCGGCCCTAGACCGGTTTGGGGGTAGTTGTGGTAGGGGTAACTACCCCACTCTTTCGACTAGTTGGAGGGAGTTGTTTTCCTCGTTCGAGACGGGCCGATTCCTCGGCATTACTGATTTGGTGTTTCAGGTGGAAACAACCTATAGGATACATTTTCTCGTTTCTGAATGTTTTAAAATGATGGTTTTTACGTTTTGAGAAGCTTAAGAATGCATTATTAAAGCATACGAGTCGTGTTGTTTTGGTAGATCAGGAAAAAAAAGTTCATTGAATGAATTAAAAAATAATTACGTATTTGTTTTTCTCGCTTCTATAAATTACTGGTCTAAATTCAATGTTTGTGAAAATTTTAAAATTTATTTAATGTTTTTACCACACTTCGTGTACCTTTTATTATTCCATCGATTTGCAAATTTTTTGTGAATCATCTATGTAGCTGCAGCTGCTTGAAATGGATGAAAAAGCAAAGCTGGATGAACTGCTGTTGTATAATAATTATTATTTATTAAAAAAGAAACGATTTTTTTAGTCAAACTTTTACTTATACTATTATACGTTTACTTATACGTATCAAAAATGCTATTTTCTGGTATCGACGTTCATGCAGAAACTGGTTGTTGAATAATTTCGCCTATCTACTTATAATGCTATTGAATCATCTGCGTGTTTATACGAGTTTTCAAACTGGATCGCGGTATGCGGTAATATCACATCATCTTCGTCAAGCTGACGATATCGTATACGTGATTAATTTCGAAACGTAGCTGTCGTGTAAACGAAGTAGCTATAGCTACTCGTAGTTAGCTACGCCGAAATTTCCGTTTTCCACTCAAGCCAAATTCAATTTTCGAACGCGTGCTCGATGTTTTGAAACGAATCAAAACTGTGGCGGTAACTGCAAGAAATAAAACTGTTATCGAATTTTCTAACTCACACGATTTGTATTCAAATAGAACCAGCGGGTCGCTATCGTACTTCAGCTACGATACGATCGAGTTTTTACTTTCAGTTTACGAATATTATGCATATTTTGATTTCATTATATTAGTTACAAACTTCGTATTTGGAAAACCACGATCAAAATTGAGCCTAGTCTGATTTTACGGTGTGTAAATTTTCGAACGCTTCGGCGAACGTTAGCCCTGTTTGCTGTAAATTGAATATCTACCGGCGTAAGATGAAACCTACCTATGTTACGACAGCATCTGAAGGAAGTGCTCACTATACACACGTGTGCATGTTCATTTATGGCGTATGTATCGAAGGAAGTACCTAACCTACGCCCAATTGGGTAAATTCATCGGTGAAGCATGATCGAACATACGATCAATTTATGCCAAATACACATATTACAGCTACAGAAATGTAGGATGGGGACAGCGACGAGTACATCGAAGATCGATGATCAAATTTTCGATCTTTCATACAGGGTGTCCACAGCATAAGAAACCGGTTGAGGGTAAAAAAATATGGGTTCGGGTTTTTTCGTGAAATCAACTCTAGACAATGAGGCGAATAAAATGTGATATGTTTTTTTGAAACCGGTTTGTTGGTTTGCAACCAGTTGTCGATAATTCTACCGAAAAAAGAGACTACACAAAAATTTTTGAAATAAAAGTTGTAGAGCTCAAGAAACTGAACATTTTCTGTCTCTTGTAATTATTGAATCAGGCCCATAGTTCGCGAGATATTAACCGGTTTAGAAACGCAAATTTTGACTAAAATTTCAGAATTAGGGGTTTAAACCATCAAAAACTGAATAATTTTTGTTAAATACACAGTAAA